>JANHFO010006664.1:106913-119893 GCA_032468095.1 Pareas carinatus | reverse complement strand
CGACTTGAGCCCAGAGTTTGTGTTGCTGAGGAGGAAAGTTTTTAGGGGAATTTCGACCACCTTCCTTGCCCCGGTTGCCAAGTGAATCCGGCTGCCCCGTGGACTTTGCTTCCCAGAAGTCTCAAAAGTAGTGCGAAAAATGGTCAAAAGTCACAATTTGTCAGTGCCGTTGTACCTTTGGGGGTCACTTGTACCGTTTCCCTGAAAATAAGCCCTAGCCTGATTTTTCAGGCTGCTGGTCAATAAAACCCTGACCCCCAAAACAAGCCAGACAGAAGCGTTTAACAGAAGGATGTCCGTGTTGCAGCTGGATCCGGAACAGCAAAAATAAGCGCTGGTGCGTATTTCGGAGCAATAATTCATATAAGACCCCGTCTTGTTTTCGGGGAAACGTGGTACTTTCTTTGCTGCTTCTTAAAAGGAATCGTGGGAATTGGCAGCGTTCATAGAGCGTGAGCCCTCGGCCCGGCTTCGGACTAAGACGATGAGACATGGGAGTCCGCTATATCCAATAGAAATTTTCTGGTGGGAAAAGCCGCTGAGACGCCTCCTCTGGCCGCGGGCTCTGTCCTTCGCTGGCCGTCATCGGAGGCCGGAGCGCCATCACTCCAAAATCAGTTCTGCAAAGTTGGACAAGATAACCTCTTTCAGGTGTACCTCCGACACCATAGTGCAGTTTTTAACGATAAGAGAATTTATTCGTCATGTTTGTCTGGACACACAAGGAATTGATCTCTAATGCAATATGCTAATCTGCGTAGCTTAATTTTTTTGTTTTATAACTTGTAAGCCACCCAGTCTCACCTTGTAAGAGAGGATGGGTGGCATAAAAATCTTAATAATTTGTGATGCGAATGGCTTCATGTGGGCCCTGGAGCATGTGACAACTTTCTCTAGAGGAATGCGTGTCAACCACAGCAACTTTGAAACTTGTGAGCTTCCAAGTCCCAGCATGGCTGGCTGGGGAATTCTGGGACTTGAAGTCCTCAAGTCTTAAAAGTAGGCAAGGCTGAAAAAAGGTGTTCCATAAAAGGCATACAGGTTATACAATGAAGTCCCGCCCTTATTTGATAGGGATGTTAAACTTTTGGTACTTTCTAACTTGTGACCAGGCTCTAACCAACATTGACATCGGAAGCCTCATCTGCAACGTGGGAGTCGGTGGTGGGGCTCCAGCCGCATCGGCCCCTGCCGGAGGAGGGGCCCCTGCCGGTGGTGCTGCTCCCGGTGAGTGGAGTGACTTGTTCCAAATGTGTTGAGTCCAGTGTGTTAGTGTTGCTGGGTTTTGTTTTTTTTTTCAATTATCTGGGGTGGGACAAAATGTGACGCTTTGCTTAATCTACTCTTTGAATTGTTTTGTAGCTGAAGAGAAGAAAGAGGAAGAAAAGAAAGAAGAGTCGGAAGAATCAGATGACGACATGGGCTTCGGTCTTTTTGACTAAGCTGGTTTTTTAGTATACTCTTTATAATAAAGAGAAAAACCACTTCGGTTAAAATTGGTCTTTGTTCATGAATGCTGGAGGTGCATGTAACTTTTGCTACAGATTGCTGCATTAGTTGTATACTTGGGAGCAGTCACGCATCTGCCATATTATCCTGCCTACGTAGAGGTGGTAGCTTTCACATGAAATGCATTTCAGTGAGATGGCTACCAACTCCTGCCTGCCATTTGCAAGCTGCATTTTTTAAAGAAACTACAGATAGCCCTTGACTTCCCACTGTTCATTAGTGACTATTGGAAGTTACAGTAGCACTGAAAAGTAATTTGCAACAGTTTTTTCATACTTGCAACTGTTGTGAATCACATCAGGATTTGCATGCTTTTGGCAACTGACTCAGATTTATGACGGTTGCAGTGTGCTGAAATCACGTGATCTCCCTTTGCGACCTTCTGACAAGCAAAGTCAATGGGGAAGCCAGATTCACTTAATAACTGTAGCAAGAAAGATCGTAAAACGAGGCAAAACTCCACTGTCATGCTTAGCAATGGAAATTTTGAGCTCAATTGTAAGTCAAGGACTACCTCTAGGCCCAGGGATAGGCTTATAGAACAATTTTCAATCATTTTAAGTAATATAGCAAGGAGACATTAATTCATTACGACCATTCAAAGTACTAGACCCTTGTAGTATCCTTTAAGAGACTCACATTTCTATTATTTGTTATACAAATTTAAAAGTAGAAATTGTATTTATATAGACATTTTTTACTCTCTTTAGAGAAGCCGGGCTGCTTGGCACCTCCTTTCTCATTTTATTGAAGATTTGCAATTTTGCATACTTCAAAATGCCTAAATTCTCTCCCGCAAAAGATACATGCATTCTTAACAGTTCCACAGTCAGGCACTTGATGAGTTGAATTCAAGCAGTTTTAAAATATTTATCATGGCTTTAATCTTTCTTTATAAATTATATAAAAATGGGGAACATGTATGGTTACAGAACTTCTAAATGCAGCTCCATTTCTTACTTGGAAGGAAAAACAACTACAAAAAAACTGGCATGTTATTCTGGTGAAAAAGACGAAAGTTCTTGGATGCGTTCTACAGCTACATTCTGTCCGAAAGGTTCGCATACATCCACATGGAAGTAGGAAAACAGATAAGGGTTTTTAAATTTGCTTCGACATGAGATACTTTGAAAATATAGCTTTTTTTAATCTCTGTAAATTGTGATTAGCATTTTGTGGCATTATTAAGTGTTTCAATAAAAAAAGGGTTCCAGTCACGGCAGTTCATACATTGTGGGAAAGAATTCTCAGCCCTGAGGTGTCCCAGAATTCTTCACACGATTTCAGGTTTTGCAGCTCAAAAGAGTTCCTTTGTCAGTTTTCTTTGTTTGAAGAAAAAAAAAGTAATTCATCTCTTTAAAAGATTTCACATTCCGAATGACGTGAAAAAAAACTGAATGGGGTTCTAAGATTTTGTTGCGTTGTTTTCAGTTTTGGATTTTTCTTGGCATTGATTTTTTTAAAAGGGAAAAAAAAGATACTTGAGAGAACCAGCAAGTTGATAATCCGGGATGGAGCCGTCCGTTCCCATTCCTGCTGAAAGGGTTGCCGTTGCTTATTGGGTAACAAACCTTTCTCAAAACTGCAAATGCAAAATCCGTTCTCCGTTTCTAGTGAGGCCTGGACTGACCGAGAGATTTTAGCCTGGCTTGGTCGATCACATCCAGTAAGTTTTTGGCATCGACGGCAAGGGCGTGAGCTGCCGTCAGCATCTGCTTCTTGTATTCTTGCTGCAAACTGGTCATGACGTATTGCTGGGCCAGCTTCATCTTGTTAATCAACTCCGCCAGGTCAGAATTCAACAGTTTCTGAGCCATCTCGATCTGAAAGAGAGCAGGTTAAGGAGAGGGCAGAGTGAGAAGCTGCACCAAATACATCTAAAGCAACCCAAGCAGGAAATGTTCCTAGTGTCGATCCCAAATGAATAATGTCTAGTTTAATGAAAAGGAGGGCTAGGAATGACATGATAGCCGTGTTCCAATATTTGAGGGGTTACCACTCAGAAGAGGGGGTTGACCTATTCTCCGAAGCACCTGAAGGCAGGAGAAGAAGCAACGGATGGAAAATAATCAAGGAGAAAAGCAACCAAGAACTAAGGAATGTCCTGACAGAACAATCAATCAGTGGAACGGCATACCCAGAAGTTGTGAATGCTCCATCGCTGGAGTTTTTTAAGAAGAGATTGAACAATTGAGTTGGTGTAGATAGGAGTCCTGCCTGGACATGGGGTGAGACTAGAAGACCTCCAAGGTCCCTTCCAACTCTTATTCCTCAATAAACAGCAGGATAAGAGAGCATCTGAGGCTGGTTGTTTTCTTGCAGGCATTTCAGAGTAACAAAACATTTGCAAGAAAACCACCAGGCTCGAGAGTTTCGAGGACCCTCTTTTCAACCCATGAGCTATAAATATTCTCCTTTATTGGGAAGAGAGCATCATGTGGGCTTTTCTACTGCTGAATGCAGATCTAGACTGGGGGCATGGAAGAAGCTGCCTGCCTGACCACTTTCAATTTTCTGCAACATTCTCAGGAACTACTTGTCACTGTCTCTAGAATTTAGAGAGAATGCCTGGTCCAAGTCACCCATCCAGGATTTTTCAAAAATTCCTTTGGGTTCTGATAAGAATTCACATTGCAGGTCTTACTTACTTTTCATGATTTAATGATTTATCGTTCGGCAATAGTCTCAAATCTTGGAAATGAACAGAATAGACGGTTGTGTTATGTGTGAGTATATGTATATACTTATATTTGCTTGAATACATATACTATTAGGCTTTCTCTCATTCACCCTCTCTTCTGCGTTCACTTGCAAATCCTCTTATCTTCTTAGCTGCAAAGCCTTTGAACGGCTATCAAATGATGCCCTTCATTTTTACTGATTTAGACAATAGTAGAAAATGAAGCGAAATCTAAACACAGGGTTTAGGATTTGGATAAAATCATGGTTGTGGTTGTTATTATTGTTGTTGTTAATATTATTTAGACTTCTATCCCGCTTAACAGTTCCTTACAGCACTCTAAGCGGTTTACACAGTCAGCCTATTGCCCCCAACAATCCGGGTCCTCCTTTTACTGACCTCGGAAGGACGGAAGGCTGAGTCAATCTTGAGCCAGTCAGGATCGAACTGCTGAACTTGTGATGGCTAATGGCAGATGGCAGTCAGCAGAAATAGCCTGCAGGCCTGTTTTTAACCACTGCACCATCCTGGCTGCAATCCGGTAAGTAAGATGCAAAAAGAAAAAGGAAAAGCAAAGGAAAAAGAGCTTATACCTCCCGGTGGGTGCTTGCTGGGAGGACCAGAATGGTTTCATCCACTGTCGCCAATAAAGTCCGCAAGGCCAAGCCCACCTCCTGCCACAAGACAAGGAAGCAGAATTCAATCAGACTGAGACGCAAATATGCCACCGCCTCCTCCTCCTCCTCCAAAGTGCATAAAGGAAATGTATATTTCCGCTTTCACGTAGTCCTCAAGTTACAACCACAACTGAGCCCAAATTGTATTTTGCTTAAGTGACACATTTGTTCAGTGAGTTTGCCCCATTTTACGACTTTTCTTGCCAGAATTAAGTGAATCGTTACACTTGTTAAGTGAGTCACACGGTTGGCCATTGACTTCTGGCTTCCTCATTGACTCTGCTTGACAGAGGGTCCCAAAAGCTGGTCACATGCCCCTGGGACACTGGAACCGTCGTAAATATGAGCCAGTTGCCAAGCATCTGAATTTTGATCATGTGACTGCGGGGATGCTGCAACAGTCGTGTGAAACATTGTCATAAGTCACTTTTTTCAGTGCCGCTGTCACTTTGAATGGTCACTAAATAAAGTGTTGTAAGTCAAGGACTACCTGCATTTCGCATGCTTTGAAACATCCAACCTACGGCAGATCCCCCAACATAGGCGTGCTGAGATATATTGCGCTACAATTCCACCACTTTCACATGGGGAAATTGGGAGGATATGCAGAGTTTTCTCCAGGAACGAGATAAAACTCTCAGCATACAAAGCTGAACCCTGAAAATCCAGGTTCCTGGAGATTAGAGCAAAAAGGAGCTCGCTCAAATCACACACGTAGGTAATACGCATTGTACAGTAAACATCAAAATCTATTTCTTTTCAAGCTGAAAAGTGAGTCATCTCCGTTCATCTGAAGCGACTAAACAAATCCTTTTTATTCAGCACTGGATAGACCTCAGATTTAAGATAAACTGCACTCCACATTTTTTAGTGCAGGTAATGCAATCTGGCAGTGGGGGGAGAAGCAGCTGACTGGAAACAGCAGAGAAGTTTTACAAGCCGACAAAGACAGGGAGGGAGAACCTGTGGCTCAGCGGCTAAGACATTAGCCTCACATGTCCTCCAGCCCAGGTTCAAATCCCATAAAAAGGTCTGCCTCGCTGATGAAAGCTAATAAGCTAGAAATGGCCAGCCGAGACTCCTTTTCTTTCTTTGTCGGATTGTAAAACTTCTTTGCTGTCTATAAATACAAGTATATTTCTGAAGACATTGGTGAAAAGAGAGTTGAAGCTGCCAGCAGGAAATGGCTGAACTTTCCAAGTCTTGGAGGAAGAAACTACGGCTCCCTGTAGAAACAACGAGCCTTACTCACTCATAATAAGGGATGCTGACTGTTCCACTCTCCATCCACAATGTGACCTAACCGTACCAACCAATCTTAAATCACGTTGAAAAGGTTGCAGCACGATGTGTAGCTGAACTGCTTCTTCAAACACATCCTATCGGCGTGCGTCTCTTGGGCAGGGTTTATCTTACCTTCACCATGGGGACATACTCCTCGGGTGGTGCTGGCTGGATCTTGCTCGACATTTCTATAACCGCCTTTACCAGCCCGGTGACATTCTCGTACACCTTGTCGTTTGAGCGATCCAAGTTGGCAGTTGGAGGAGGGCTGATCTCCTGGGGCTGAATCTGGAAGAAAAGAGAGCGTGGATTGCCCACCAGATGGCGCTACGGTGCTTCTGAAAATCCTCCGCCTTTTGGAGTTCACCATCATCCATGCAGCCCTAGAGCTATCCCAGAGGCCCCCAAGGGGAACCGGGATAAAAGTAAAGCCGACATTCAGTACTTTTATCACACGCTGAGACTCAACACGAACAGGATTTCGGTTGTGTATGCTTTCCAAAGCACTGGAAATGAGGGGGCTCGATTTGATTGTCATCTGTTGTGATCCGTTCGTGTGAAGTCCACCAAAGAAGATGGAGCTAGAATGGCTCCAGCGTTGGCTACTTTGGAATTGGGCAAGGCTTCTCCGGTAGTGCAAACAAATCCATTCCTTTTATAACTATTCCGTCAAAGTTCAGTTTTGCCCCACTAGCTTTCCACCAAGTACCAAATGTGGGATCCAGGTCTTGTAAAACCGATAATCTTAAAAACAGACACAATTGAAATTTGTTTTCTCTTTCATACTAACCCAGAGCTACCCTAAAGCTATGTAGGGTTATGAAAGGTGAGGCAGTGATGGTACCGTGACAAAGTGTGTGTGTGTGTGTGCACGTGCGTTCCTCTACACGCGTGCCTAAGGGGTAGACGTCTTGCTCACCCGTCTTGTGGTGCTCTTCCCCATGCTCCTCCTTCAGAGTCCTGGCAAAGGTTTTGGGTTCCCCCAATAGCAGGCTGCACCCCCTTGTCCTGGCACAGATCTCCTAGGGCGGAGGTGCTCAACCACGGCCACCTTTCAGACTTGTGGACTCCAATTCCCAGAATTCCTCAACCATCCTTGGAGTTGAAGTCCACAAGTCTTAAAGTGACCAAGGTTGGACACCTCTGGCCCTGGGGTTTTACAAATCGGGCACCCTGAGAAGAGAAGCTGGAGGAAGTGTGGACCAGCGCAGTGGCCCCCGACCTTTCGGGCACCAGGGACCAGATCAAAGGAGAAAGGCTTTTCCGTGGACAGGACGGGGCCTGGTGTGGTTCTGAATGCTGCCTGCATCCCAACAAAGGGGGCTTGACTTGTTTGCATGGCCCAGTTGCTGGCATGCCATGGGTCAGTGCTGGTCCATGGACCAGGGGTTGGGGACCCTGGACTAGCACACCTGGATTAGCGTTGACCGTTTGCCGACAGAACGCCCCCACCCCGAATTCAGACACTCGACTCCTCCTTTCGCCTTCCGTGTAACCGCTTGTCACAGACAAACACCGGGGCAGCACAGGCTCCTGTGGGATTCCTCCTCCGGAGGATTTGGAGAAAGATCACGACTGTGACCAGTCGGGGGGGCTTAAGAATGGCCCTCACTTTATTACAGTGGAGAAGACAAAGTAGACCGATGTCATCAGGGAGTTTTGGAGGTCTCATAAACCATGGCCGTGTGACCACAGGGAACTGCAGATGGTAGCTGCCACACTACTGGGCCAGTTGCCGAGCACCCAAAATGCAGTCATGTGATTGCAATGGTGGGGGGAGGGAGATGTTGGAAGTTCTACCATGTTTCCCCGAAAATAAGACCGGATCTTATATTAATTTTTGCTCCAAAGGACACATTGGGGCTTATTTTTCGGTTAGGTCTTATTTTGGGGGAAATACGGTACTCAATGCGTCCGTCTGGCTGACGATCTTATCTGGGGCTTATTTTGGGGAGTAGGGTTTCTATTAGGAGCATCCTGAAAAATCACCCTAGGGCTTATTCTCCGGTTAGGTCTTATTTTGTTGGAAACAGAGAAATTCAGGGTATAACTAGCTTTTTCAGCATTTGTTGTCACTTTTGAACACTCGCTAAGCAACCCATTGTAAGTCGAGGGCTACCTGTAATTCACTGCGAGAGCAGGCTCTTGGCGTTAACGGTAAAATACACCGTGAGACCTGCTTGCCTGCCCTTCTTTGGAATCCTCCCATAAAGGGAAGCACCTCAGTTTCTAAGGTCTCAAAAGAGACCCTGACAGCTTGTGGTTTGAGTGGCTTCAGCCAAAACCAGGGCACCTGCCAAGATGGTTATGAAAGGCCGCAGACCCATCAGCATTCCTACCACCTGTCACTCACACCACTGCAGGGAGGGAGGGAGGGAGGGGGAGAGAAAGAGTGCTTACCCGCCATGGCTAGTGTTGAGCAGAAATTGAGGAGGAATTAAAAGACATTTACCACAAAGAAGGGAGGAAAAGACAAAAGACAATGTTAATCAACTGCAGCAAGGTAAAGGAAAAACAACAACAACAAAATACAAGCGACAGCCAAAGAGGTCTGTTAAATCCCCGCCCCATGTGCATCCAGCCCTGTGCATTAAGCTCCCGCAACAGCACACCCCCCCCTTGGTTTTCAGAAGAGGTTCTGTGCCATGCACCCCGCTCAAGTGACATGCAAAGAGCGTTCTAAAAGAAGCAAAGGAACAAACGCCATCAGGAGCCTTTTCCTCAAAACAGAGAAGTTCTGGGCATCTGCTGGACACACAAAAAAATCTCTGCAGAAAAGCTCAAGCCAAGGGAATGTCAGTGTTTGTTTATAAGTGGGGAGGGGGACAATCGCTCGATGGAAGGAAATATTTAGTCATCTAATTGCTATGCTTCTGTTTCTTGAGATCTTTGGTCCAAACTCTACCACGAGGGATGGTTCGGAGGCCAATTATCGTCAAATGATCCCCAGGCTCGGGTTTCCGCGTGTTGGCACAAGGCTTCATCTGCTTCGCTCAATACATTTTAAACAATAAATCTGTTTCTGAAATCAACAGACCCTTTGACCAGTCAAAATATCAGGAGTCTTTTGAAACGGACCGATGAGAGTTGATGATTTTTTAAAAGTAAAATCTGCCTGAAAAGGTAGAACCAGATTGCCTCCGAGTATAGGCAGACGGTGGTTTGAAGATGCACACAGCTGCTTGATTCTCCGTGTTCGTGTGTGCCTCCAGTTCCACACCCATTCAACATAAGGAGTTAAAGCTGTGTAACATTTACAAGATCTGAACCAGCTTGCTTGGGGAAGAATACGGAAGAATGCAAGGCAGAAGTTTTGCATTCGTTCTAGCAGCAACAGGTTTTGATGAACTAAAAAATCCAGGGGGGAAAAAGTATTTCTGTTTAGCTTGGCAGATTCCAAAAAACCGTTTTCTGTTAAAACAGATGGTTTTATGTATTCCCAAGGAGGAGGACCTGGAAAATCCTGAATAAAAAACTAGCAGGGAACCGCAGCACGATTTTATGTCTTCTCTTGAAGGAGTCATTTTTAAGCCTCAGAGTCAGAAATCGGCAGAGAGAGTCTCGAGTCCTAGTAAGGTCCTTTTTAATCTCCTTTTGCCCCTTATTTTAAAGCTATTTATATAGGAATTTTAGATTTCCACTCTGAAATGAGAGAACAAAATGGACATTTCTGAATTTTGACTGTGACTAATTTTGTAATGATTATCAGCCTTTCTGCAGAGAAACCAACAGGATCCATTTCCCTTCAGTGGTTTCTGAGCACCAAGAAAGCCTCGGAAAAGTTGACTTCAATTCCCAGAATTCCCTAGTCAGTCATGCTGGCTGAGGAATTCTGAGAGATGAGGTCCACAAGTCTTAAAATTGTCAAGGTTGGACATCCCTGATTCAGAGAGAGAAAATGGCACAGTCCTTTTCCTTATCAGCGGCTTGACTGAATTCCACAGATGGGAATAAACTGGGCCATCCCATAAAGTCACCCTCCCTCTCCCCCTCGGAAGCTCTAGAAATAGATTTCACTTAATGAGAATTTCTATTTTCATCCCTCAATGAGAACAGAACTCTTGGGAAAGACTGGGGTGCTGGAATCAGAAGCTTATTTTCGTTGAGAAAATAAACTTTTGAGATTTTCAGTCCATTCGACCTTGAAGTCTAGGAAGCCATTCTGCTGCAGTGCCCCAGCCTAAATGCTGTCCTCGTGCTTGTCTCAAGAAGGGAATATTTGCAGTTCAGCTACGGGGTGCCTGGTGCTCTCTGAGCTTGGTTGTTTTCTTCGGATGTTTCACCGGCCAACTAGGTAACATGATCGGTGCTAGAAGGGCCATCAACATGCACAGAAAGATAAACAACATCTACACACCATTCAGAAGAAACAACCCAAAAACTAGACAGGAAACAGAAAGACCCAAACACCTTGCCCAACAATCAACCCACAGATAAGCAGAGATTAACCCTAGGAATAAATAAGGAACAATGGCTCAATCAGGGAACACCCAACTCAGACAACCAAGCTCAGGGAGCACAAAAGAACCCCAAAGTCATGCTTGTCTGGAAAATACAAAGTGTGGCAAGGAGGTTTTCTGTAGCAGTTGGAAAGCAGAATCACAGTGGCTCTAACAGAAAGGTTACTTTTAACCGTCCTGGAAACTTGACTAAATTTGCTAAAAGACCTTTAACAAGAAAATTATATTTTAACATGAAAGAAGTTTACTGAAAAAGCAAGGGAGACTCAAATGGCCATCTCTAGCTTATTTGCTGTCATCAGTAAACCATACCCTAACCTCAGCTGGGAGATCAGACTGGGATTCGAACCTGCACTAGTTTACATGCTCCGCTACTGCCTTAGCCACTACGCCACAGGCTCACGCTCTGCCAACCTGGAAAATTACATTCCATACAGCTTGTGGCCCAAAGGTATACCAAAGTGTAGTGGAATTGCATTTTTTTCTCCTCAGTTTTTTGTTCAATCATTTCTGGGAGTAGCCACACAAGCAGTAACTTATTATCTCTAGGCTGGGGGAGGTAACGGGAAAGACTTCAGTCGCTGCTATATATTTTAAAAATGTGTTTAATCCGTCTATAACTAGGAGTTAAGCATTTCATCATGAATATCAACAAAATATCCCTGTAGCAAAACATCTTAGAGAAACATTCTTTTCTGTTTGCTAAGGCTAGTTCTATGGACACTTATTAGAAGCACAGCCAGGGATATGTTCACAGTACATTCCTTGGATGTTAAGTATCGGCTATGATGAAAATTGGGACTCAAGTGGAAGCATATATCAAACAGTATGAGGGTGAAACATGGGGAAAAACCAGTCTATCAGCTGCACACCTAAAGGCCAAATGCAACCCTTGGCCCATGATTGGACTCATAACTGTCCGCCTGGAAGGAGTAGCAGGTGTTTCCAGACTTTAATGGAAAAGGTTGAAGAGAAGTCCCCTAAATTTGTGCTCATACTGCAGGCACTTTTAAAGGTTGGTCTGTACCATGCAGGGTTACCTCTGTAAGGCAGGGGTCCCCAATCCCCGGGCTGCAGACCAGGACCGGTCCATGGCCTGTTAGGAACAGGGCCGCACAGCTGGAGGTGAGCAGCAAGCGAGCAAAACCACAGACGCACAGGAATCTACGTTGCACGCTCCCCCATCCCTGGGGAAATTGTCTCCCACAAAAACGGTGCCAAAAAGGTTGGGGACCCCTGCTCTAAGGAATCGTTAGGCAATTAAAAAGGGGTTAACTGTAGCTAGGTTGAAAGGTGTGGCCTGCAGTGGTCATTTTAGTTCCCAGATAATCAGGCAGAGATAAGAAGCAGGATGGCGGGTTTGGGAAAATCCCACTGACAGGAGTTATGTTCCTTTTTTTCCTATCCTGACTAGTACAAAGAGCCAGGCAAGCTTCATGGGGTAGTGAGAGGAAGTTCCTAGTTGAAGAAGAAGCTGCCTGCAGATTAGGGGAGTTTTAGTCCCAACCATGATTGGAGAAGCGAGCATTCCTGGCTTTTGGGCCACACGGCTGCTGAGACTCGGCTGGGGCTGGTGTAACCTGTCCACAGTAGAAGAGATTCTTCGGGCCCTGCGAGGGAAGCTTGGGGAAGACCCAACGAAAGGGTTGGAACAGCAGGATGAGCAGGAAGGGCTCACAAGGCACAGCTCATACGAGAAGGGGATGGGGGTTTCCTAATGACGAAGTTAACCTAACCACCATTTTTATGGCTCCAAATGCTCTTAAGTGATTGTCTCAAACATAACAGATTTTAGTTTATGCTGGCTGGGGAATTATGGAGTTGGAAGCCCCACAACCTAAAGCCGAGTTGAAAAACCCAGTTCTACATGAGTAACAGGCACCATTCAACTGGACTGGGGCCTTGATGACGAAAGGACTACGTCTTCTTGTCAGTGCTGTACCTTAACCCCTTCGTTGTAGCTGTCCACAGGGCTGTTGAGGCTGGCAAGGCTGCCCAAGTGGCTGGGAGCTCCAGGGCGTGGTGGCTTCTTGGGTGGGGCAGCATGATCTATGGAGAAAAGAGGCTGGGCATGATAAGGCAGAGACTTGGGACCTCGGATTCACTGAATCCCAAAGCAAGGGCTGTTGGAGAGAGTCAACCTTCACTGGTGCCCATTTCCACACGGAGCCATCAAGTCACAAGGATGGGAAGGAAGGAAGATTTTTTTAACACCTCCCAAGCTAAAGCCATGTAGAGACTTAATATTTTATTAAAATGTCCCTTTGCAGAGTTGCTAGTTAGTGAAATGGACAGCATATGCAATGAATGAATGAATGAATGAATGAATGAATGAATGAATGAATGAATGACTGAATGAACAAGCCAGAG
>JANHFO010006664.1:54245-74750 GCA_032468095.1 Pareas carinatus | reverse complement strand
ATAAAGATGATAAGGGGGATGGATCGGTGAAATGGCTTCTCTCCAGAGGTTGTGAATGCTCCATCATTGGAGATTTTTCAAAAGGCATTGGACAGTCATTTCTACAGAATGTTATAGGGTCTCCTGTTTGGGAAGGCTTTGCAGACAGTCCCATCCATTATTCTGTATTCTAGTCCAAGCAGTGGATTCATGTGCATGAAAAATTAAGGATAATGACAATGTGGAACACTTCTACTGAAATGAAATAGAAGCGTTCAAAGGTAGCCCTTACAAAAGGTGGTCAGTCCAACACTTATCCCATATATTTTACATTTAGAAATGTTTCAATGACTCTCAACCAAAGTCTGTTCTTCATCTATAATAAGTTTTCATTTCTCAAGTGAATCCTGGTGAAGATCAGGGAGCAACTTTAAGAATGGAGTGACGGTAGAGCTCAATATCCATGTCTTTTGTTAGGCCCTTGCATATTCGAGACCCTCCTTGTCATGCATCTGACCAGTTATATGAAATAAAACTATAATTGTGCATATGTTGTAAAAAAAAGTAAAAATATAATTAGCACACACAGATGAATAGGGATATAAGCATTTCAAAACTTAATGTGCAGAAAGGAATACCATGTTCAGTTTTTCTAAGGAACATGTCCTAGTCTACTCAAGTAACAAATATCTTTTTCAAGTGTCAAGCAGACTCAGAGGAACATGACATTCCAATGAAAATTCTCTGTCAGAAAGCAGGCTATTTTTGACTTGCTTGTACTCTCATTCCCATGCTACCAGTTTTGCATCCTCTCCTCCCATTTCTTATTCTGTCTTACCCTATCCTATTCCCTGCTCTGGATTTTATCTCACATTCTCTATTATGTAAAGAATGAGAAATGAATTCCTATGATTCCACACAGACTCATATTTACATGGCAAACGTATGACACCCTGTTTCTTAAGACCCAAGTTAAAAGTGGCTACACAAACGTGCGTCGAGATAAGAAACAGAACACAAATTAACAATGAGCAACAAGGCCAAGGCTTCAAGTCTCAAAAGACCAGTTGGCAAAACAAAAACAGATGTAAACAAAACTTTAGCAAACAGTCTCACCGTTCACAGAATAAGGATTTCTCCCAGCATAAAGTAGAACGGAAGAAACTAATTTTGAAATGATTCCCTAAGATGATATCAACATAAGTTTATGGGTGTTAAGAATTCTCTCTAATTGGTCATTCATGAGATGATAAATAAGACCAAAAAACAAATGTTTTACCTCTAAGGCAAAACTACCTAATGAAAAATTCCCTGAAGAGAGAAGAGAAAGAATCTCTTTGCAGCAGCTAACAAAAACCCTGCCAGAAAGACTTAAATCAACAACCACGGTTTTTCTCCCCTATTTAACAAATCATTACAGATAGTGACCATCATTTGCTATTGCTTGTTTGCTTCTAGTTTATCAAAGTTAGCTGGGCAGTAATTACTGAAGAGTCCTACATGCTCTCTGAGTTTGTTTGCTTTCTTGCAGACTTTTCATGAAGACAACCATGCTCAGACAGCCCCAAGGATTCCATGATTCAACCCTGAACTACAAATATTCTCTTCTATCAGTAGTTATTGCATTTACATACACACACACACAAACATTCTTGCTTGGATTTTAACAAAAGGGAACCGCGGTTTGTTTATGAACCCAATACGGTAGATCTGTGAATTTACAACCCAGCAGAATGAATCAGCGAACACTCTTCGAGGATAAAGGCTATGAGATAAAACTGATCTTCACTCAATACTACCTTGGGAGGAGCCTCGTCCGATCCTCCAGAATCCCAGGACACGGTGACTTGTCGCCTGGACTCCATCCTTATTCGCTCTTCCTGCTGCAGCTTCTCCTCCTCCAGGATCGTACTAAGGGGAAAATAAGCAGGGAACTGAAGATAAATGACATTGTGTCTCAGAATTATAATAAATGTGGTCCTCGGGTCTCCTCCAAGTGCATTCCCCAAATCAGGGGTTTCAGACTGCAGACAAGTAAGGAATGCGCTAGACAAATATTTCTTCTTTTTTCAGACAGCAACAGAAACGTTTCGACTTTTATAAGGCTATTCTGAAGGAATGGGAGCTGGGGCTGGGGGGCTGGGGGGAATTGCATGCCTTTGCAAAATTAGCAACTCGGCATTGAAACGTAAGACTTTTAAACACTAACATGCATACCAATGAATGATATTTTTAGAAAGCTATGAGCGGTTCCCAAAGAAGAAAGAATGACAATCTTTTATGTATGAATGAATGTATATATACCCCGTTCCTTTTGATTTAAAAAACTCTCACAGAGCAAGGAAAAATTTGCTCACTTGAAAACGAAAAGGAACTTAAGAAAATAAAGTTGCCTCATTACGGAAAAATCTTTACTCTCTTGCAGATTAGGAAGACTTTCACAAATGAACCAGCAAATAACCTTAATTTTTTTTTTAAAACAAATGAAACATCCCCCTTAAAGAAGCAAAAATGCAATAATTGCTTTGCCGGGTGGGGGGGGAAGTTTCTACTTAAATAAAAACATATTTTTTAGCTCCAGTTCTCAGCTACTTACCAACTCTCTTCCAGCCAAGCAAATTAGTCAACTAGATTAGTCCTCAGGAAAACCTCGAGTTGCAGCTTTCCAGATTTACTAAGCATTACAGAATCCCTCTATATATAATCATAGGAGTTTGAAGCTGGTCTGATCATTTCTACGTTAGTCTCTCCAGAGCTGCAAGCTAATCAGCCTGGCACAGGCGCAACTACTGGGCTTTGAATGTCAGTCAAGAGTTTCAACAAGCTATTTAGAACTTGCATCCTTTTTGTCTGGTCCACTGAACAAGCAAAGCACAAAAAGAACAAGATTAGCTGCCTATGTCTACTGCTTACTCAATTCTGTTACCACAGATAGTCCACAACACATGACCAAAATGGGGTCTACCCATACCGGTCACGTCATGATGGCCATTAAGCGAGACAGACTCACTTAATAACCCCCTACTTCCTGCTCTCACTCATGCGGCCATTAAAGAAACATGTGGGTTGTTTTAAGGGGAGCACAGGGTGCCCCAGAGGTGGAGGAGACCCTGGGAAGACTAGTGCAGGCCCAGGCCCAACTGCCCTGTGGCCCCCAAAGTCTCCCTCATCCTCCGAGATACTCTTCCTCAAGCAGAGTGGCATCAATAATTCATTCTATTTTATTTATTTATTAAATGTATTGGCCGCCAATCTTTCCACAGGGAGACTCTGGGCAGCTTACAATGTTAAAAGGTATGATAGCTGTGTTCCAATATTTCAGGGGCTGCCACAAAGAAGAAGGGGTCAACCTATTCTGCTAAGCACCTGAATTCAAAACAAGAAGCAATGGATGGAAGCAAACTAAAACCAAGGAGGAATTTCCTGACAGCGAGAACAATTAATCAGTGAAACAGACGATGCCTCCAGAAGTTGTGGGTGCTCCAACACTGGAGGTTTTTAAGAAGAGACGGGACAACCATTTGTCTGAAATGATATAGGAATTCCTGCCTGAGTAGGGGGTTGGACTAGAAGACCTCCAAGGTCCCTTCCAACTCTGTTATTCTGTTAAGGCAAGTCCACTTCCAAATCCAAACCAGCTGAAATGGAGCCAATCCTCAGATACTTTTCTCTCTGCTCCGACAAACGAGAAAGCATAGAATGGACACAACTGTGAGACGCTCTGGACTATTCCAAACAAAGGATGAAAATTAAAGCACAGTCTCTGTGTGAGCATTTGAAGCGTCAGTCAGAAACCACTCAACACCCAGAGATGTTCTCAATTCCCTTTTTATGTCTGTTTTGAAGGCGCCCTTAGTATTTAAAAAAACCGGGAACCCACAGGAGGCTAGGACGGTCAAACGGGATCACGTTTTCCCAAACTGAATGCTATTTGTACGGCAGCAAAGCTTGCAAGTCAAAGGGCATGTCATGCCGTGCGGCTTCCCTCCGCCAGATTTTAAAACAGCTTCCAAGACATTGTCTAGAGGTTTAGAGATTTGAAACACGAACATCAGCTTTTCAAATAGAAATCTCACTAGGCTGGGCAACCTCCATTCTTTTCCACTGTGATTTTAAGCAAACTGTTCTGCTTCAACAAAGCTTTTCGATCTCTCTCAGACCTATGCGGTAAGGAAGAATGATGGAGTTTGGTATAGATGGAAGAAACTCCAAAGCTACTCCTGTGAAAAGGATTAATAGCAATTTTCTCACCTAGGTTATTAGTTCATCTAACTACAAGATGCAGTGAAAACTATTCGTCTCAGAGCACTGGAACAAAAAACAGAATCCAACCCTCAACAATGTGCATGAAAATGAATTACTTTGATTACTTCTTAAAGACCTCCAGAGATTTAGATGCCACCAACGTCATAGCTAAACCATTCCTAATTTACCAAGTAAAAGGGTAAATTAAGGTAAAAAGTTGCTACTCACATTTTATCACTAAAGGAAATAAAATTTATAATTTACCACTAGAAAGAGTTAAAAGCTTCAGAAATCTTTTGCCTCTGCCTGCTGCCTCCATATTTCTATATATGGCCTTGCAGATTTCAAAGTGGAACATACCAGATTATTGATAAACAAAAGCTAAAGGAAATCCTTTGCAGAGAGAATTGTACTTGTGCCAATTTACCGTTAAGTTGGGCTGTGATACAGCAACTAGAAATGCACCTTAGAAACTTAGTGGAGCGCGAGCTTGCTTATTGGCAGATTTTATCAACTTTTACAATCCGAACATTTCTGCGCAATGTCCCAAAGGTGCTTGTTCAAAAGTCAGCTGGCCTTTGTTTTTCCGGGAAGACATTTCGCTTCTCACCCAAGAAGCTTCTTCAGTTCTGACTGAAGGACTGTCAGAACTGAAATCAGAACTGAAGAAGCTCCCTGGGTGCGAAGCAAAACGTCTTCAAGCAAAAATCAAGATTAAGTCCAGCTGCCTTTGGTAAAAAGCACCTTTGGGACAACCAGGATCTGGATGATCGAGATATTTCTGCACCATTTTATTTCATCAGAAGTGGAACACAGTATTAAAAAGGCCTGATACTGGACTGTTGAAAGAAACACTGATTAAAACATTAGCTTTAATCGACAAGGCAGGACAGGACTGAAATGTGTAAAAGGATGGTTCATCACAATAGCCTTCCAGGATGAAGAATTCCAACTCGCAGAAATAGCTCCTTGCCTGAGATAAGCCTGGCTCCCTGCTCCTTTTTTTTTGTTCCCGGTTTTGAAATCGTCAATTTTGGACAAAACACATAACAGCAGAGGCGTTCTTTCTCATAGAAATCACCCCCCCAAAACGATGACAATAGAAAGCACGGGCAAAAAAAGTGAACTCTGAAGCGGGACGCAGCATTGCTTTGTGGGTACCTCGTAACACAGAATCTAAAATGTGTTTCCTTTCAAATGCCCACAGTTGCCTCACTGGAAGGGAATTCCCAACGCTTCAGGCAAAAGGGCTGACTTAGCCTTTATCGGAGGGGTGGTGAAACCAAAGGCATCTCTCTTTGTTCAGAGAAAAAAAGAAGAAAATGTAAAAAAAAAAAAAAGTTAATGGGAGTTATTTAAAATTAGACTGGTTGAAATTGGAGAGGTGACTCATTTCTGAGCCTCTCGTGGAAAAAAACAAACAACCCCAGCCATATTTTATTTTATTCTGCTCAACTGAGAACGAAGAGTTTTCCGTGATCTCGATTTTTTCCCAAATAACCTTTTCACGCTTCTACTTCTGAAGACCCGTTTTTGTGACTCTTCGCCCCTATTGTAGTGATTTGGGGCATGGGAGCTTTTTTAGTTGCAGCTTCACAGCTATGGAATGGCAGGTAGTCCTTGACTTACGACCGCCATAGAGCACATTTCCATGGCTCAGCAAAACGCTTGTTAAGCCAGTTTTGCCCCATTTTACAACCTTTCTGACCGTCGTTATGTGAATCACTTCAGCTGTTAATTTAGTAACAGGGTTGTTAAGTGAATCTGGCGTTCCCGCTGATTTTGTCAGGACGCAAAAGGGAATCACATGACCCAGGGACACTGCAACCGTCGTAAATACATGCCAGTTGCCAAACACCTGGATTCTGATCACGTGACCACGGGGGAAAGCCCCAGCGGTGATAAGTGTGGAAAACCTTCGTAAGTCTTTTTTTTTTCCAGCGAACGGTCACTAAATGAATGTTTGTAAGTCAAAGACCACCTGCAAAGGAGGGAGAACTGCCCTGCCCTGTTTCTTCTCCCTTTCTGGCAAGTTATGGAAAACAAATTATTCTGAGATATCACCGAGAAGACATCGATCCATATCCATGGCGTCAATACAGGCAGGTCTTGACTTGTAACCATGCATTTAGCCACTGTTCAAAATGTATTTATTTATTTTATTCATCAAATGTGCTATGTTCATTTATTTAAGCTACCATGGTCCTGGGGGAAAATGACTTAACGACTGCTTCTATCACAGCATCACAACATTGAGAGCCAGGTAAGTGCTGTTAAGCGGTATAGAAGTCTAAATAATAAATAATAATAAATAAATAAACCCCCACGGTGTCACGTGATCAAAACTTGAGCGCTTGCCAACAAGCATGTGTTTCCTGCATCCTGGGATCATGTGATCACCATTGGAGACTTTCACAGGCGGCTCCCAACAAGCAAATTCAACTGGAGGAGGATGGAGTCGTATTTGCTTAATGACGTGATTCACTTAAGAAAAGCAATGATGTCCTTAACCCGGATGGGGGGGGGGGAATCGTAAAATCCGATGCGATTCACTTAACAACCACCTTGGGAAATTCTGGTCCCAATTGTGATCGTTAAGTAAAGAACAACTTGTATATAAATTATAGTGCAATTCTGCTTTGATACTTGGGCGGGTGTGGAATTTGGGGAGCGTTTGGGGATTTTATTCCTTTTCGGACATTGTTGCCCTGCTTATCCTCATTATTCATAATTGTAAAATATTACTGGGCATCTGTATCAGTGAAAAGCAAAATATCCCATATTTTGTAAATATTGTTAAAGTTCAATGATAAATTTTTATGTTATCCGTACACCGCCCTGAGTCCTTTGGGAGAAGGGCGGTATATAAATCTAAATAAATAAATAAACACACAAAATCTCAAAATTTAAGGTCCTGTACTCCGGGCTGATTTAGAAGGCACACAGATCTTCTACAAAAAGAATCATTTAAGCCGAGTTTTAAGCAACAACAAGAAAAGCAATGTCTCTGTACCCCCAAATGCTATGATGGGACCATCTCAGCTTGCAATCAACAAAAAACACAACACAGGTAGTCCTCGACTTACAACAGTTCATTTAGTGACTGCTCAAAACTACAACAGCACTGGAAAAAGTGAATTATGACCATTTTTCACAGTTATGACCGTTGTAGCATTCCTATGATCATAGGATCAAAATTCAGGCGCTTGGCAACTGACTCATAATTATGACGGATGCCGTGTCCCCGGGTCACGTGATCCCCGTTTGTGACCTCCTGATAAGCAAAGTCAATGGGGAAGCCAGATTCACTTGACAGCCATGCTACTAACTTAACAACTGCAGTGATTCACTTCGCAACTGTGGAAAGAAACATCGTAAAACGGGGCAAAATTCACTTTAAAAACTGTCTCGCTTAGCAACAGAAATTTTGGGCTCACTTGTGGTGGTACGTTGAGGACTACCTGTAGTACAACATGGTCGATATGAAAACAAGGAACTATGAAAAGGAAACAAGGATTTCACGGCAGACGCTTGTTCCAGGGACAGAATTTGGCAGGTAATTTAGGAAACGCCATTCATATGTTGTCAAAAAAAAGTATAAAACAGAACAAGTATATAACCATTATATGATTCAAATTGCAACGATTTTGCTATTCTTTGGGTATATTGCTTTAATTTAAAATGATGGCGTTCCAAATTGCAATCAAGGCTAATGAAGTTCTGGTTTGCAAGGAAACCCCACTGGGCCCCTTGTTCCAAACAAATCTCAATCATGCCCCCCTCCATCACCACCATCACCATAAAGACTTGTCACAGAGAAAGATGAGCATACTGCATATGAGCAAACAGAAAAGCAAGTCTTACTTCAGCTGAGCTTTCAGTTCTGTAAATCGTGGACGCCTGCTGGGATCGTATGCCCAACATTTGGTCATGAGACTGTAGAGAGTGGGTGGGCAGTTGGGTGGCATCGGCAACCGCTCGCCGTTTTCAATCCGGCCAATCACATCGTTGTTCTTCACTCCTTGAAAAGGCTTTATGCCGTGCATTAAGATTTCCCACATGCATACACCTGGGAAACAAAAGAGAACGGCAAAGTCTTCCGAAAGTGAGCAGCTGAAGTGAAACCCAATACTGCATTCTGAAAAAGGCACCAGCCGGCTTAAATTCTGAGATAATAAAACTGGAATTCTTACTCATGTCTCCAGGTAGTCGATGACTATCTGTCTGAGAATGGGTAGCAATGATTTATTAGGAAAGACACGAGCTGGCAAGAAAACGCAGCTACAGGTTTCTCAGAAATGAACCCTGAACGTACCTATTTTTTTTTAATAACGATTGCAATTATTCATCACCATTGCTATTATTAATTCACTACAGTATCAACGAGGTAAAAGGTGCAGCAAGTTAAAATCGGCCTCGAGGAAGAAAAAAAGAAAATTTTATTCCCATGCAAACTGCCCAGACATCATGGGGGAACCATCAAGGCTCGGATGCCCCGCCCCTTTTGGACTACAGGAATAATCTGCTTACCTAAAACGGAGCAACTCAGGCCATCCTGCTCCACCCTTTGTTACGGGTGTTCCTTGACTTACAACCAGTCGTTTAGCAACCGTTAGCAACTGCGGATGTTGTTAACTTAACAACATGCAGTGGTTTACTTAACAACGACAGCAGGAAAGGTCATAAATGGGGGGGAACCCACTTAACAACTGTCTTGCTTAACAACATAAATTTTGGGTTTGCTCATCGCCGTAAGGCAAGTGCCACCTGTATAGGCAGGCGGAGAAACAGCCTCGTTTTTGACCATCCTTTTCCTGACAAATGTCAATACACTGAAGGTGTCCTGCCCTTGCAATTCAGGAGATGCACATAGCATATATTGCTCTTTTTTACTGTTTTTCTGTTGTGCCTTGTCGGCCGCACAACTAGGCCTGTCAGGAAATGACTATCGTGCTTCCCAAAAAATAAGACCGAGTCTTAATATATTAAGTTTTGCTCCAAAAGACACATTAGGGCTTATTTTCCAGTTAGGTCTTATTTTCAGGGGAATACGGCACTCAACGGGTCTGTCAGGCTGACGAACTTAACTGGAACTTATTTTGGGGGTAGGACTTCTATGACCAGCATCCTGAAAAATCAGTCTAGGGCTTATTTTCCCGGTTAGGTCTTATTATCGGGGAAACAGGGTGAGATAGGCTCCATCGAAACAATTCTACGCTGTCAAAGAGACACGATGGATTTGTAGGAGAAAAACAGCGCTGTGGGGAAAGACCCAAAAGGTGCTTTTTTTTCCAAAAGGTAACTGAACTTGCTTGGTTTCTTCTTCTTTTGAAAACATTTCGCTTCTCATCCAAGAAGCTCCTTCAGTTCCAACCTTCTCGGATGAGAAACAAAACATTTTCAAAGGGGAAAAAAAAACACCCGAGAATGTCCAGTTCCCCTTTGGAAAAAGCACCTTTGAGTCAACTATGACCAAGATGATTGAGAATCTCCACAGACATTTAGGAGAATATGATTTCGGCTTTCTCCACCAGTGGTCCAAGTGCTGGAATACTTTCGTTGAGAACAAGGGGTTCCATGAGATAACCTGCCGCTGGCTGCTTGTCTGAGGCAACCCCGTGGTCAGTTTCAGTGAGGATCGTGGGGCACCCCGGAATCAGTCTGACCCAGGAGCAGGAGGGAGGATGTCTGGACTGGCTTCCATGCATGCTAAGAGCATTTTCATAATGAAGCTGAAGGTAGATGGCCTTCCCCTCGTCTCCTCTATTCCATGGGCCAGAGGTGGGCAACTATGGCCCCATTACAACCTGAAGGCTTCAAATTCCAGAGGTCTGTGCTATTACATTTATGCTGCATTGAATTTAAAATATAAATAATGTCCCAATTATAGATCAGCTAAATTCTCATTGAATAGTAATTATAATGAAAGCTGTATAATGTGAAGTATGAAAGATCAGGTCCACACATGAAAATCCATGTCATTAGCAGGCAAGACGCAGGCACATTCAATAAACTGATTTATTGCTAATCATGCCTGTGCAGAGTTATCTTCCCAAATAGTGGTTCGCACCTGCTTGGAGTTAGATAAGAGCCAATAGAATTCAAGGGAGGCTGGACGTACCTCGCTTGTGGCTACGTAGGGATTCTGGGCTGACCCCTCTTTTAACTTTGCCCCCAGATTCTGTCATTCCTTCTCCTACATTTACTTATATCCCCCCTTTAACCCACTGTTCACGTAGACACAAAAACGGAGTAAAATATATTTAAGAAATTTGTAGTAAATACGGCTACCACCACTGAATGAAAAACTCCAAGACCATATGACTGTACAGCAATCTATTTCATGAGTAAGACCTTCTAAATGCAATCTATAGCAGAAAAAAAAGAGGGGACAACTAGAATGTTGATAGAAAATTAAAAGTGCAGCAGCACAAATTCAGTATTAAGTCTGGGTAAACAGTTACTTACACCTCCATGTTGTACACTTTTTTGAGTGTTATGCATTAGCGGGCAAGGCAAACACACATTCAATAAACAGTTTAGAATGGGGACAGAGAGACAGGAAACGATGCTCTTCCCGATTTTCTCTTACCAAACATCCAGACATCACTGGCTGAGGTAAAACGTCGGAAGTTGATGGATTCTGGGGCCATCCACTTGATGGGCAATTTTCCTTTTGAAGCTAAAGTGCAGAAATGAAATCTATTCATGATCTCTTAAAAATCAATATTCTACTCCACTCCACTCGCGAGCTGAACATTTGAGTATATACACAGCCATGTTTGCCAGATCTATGCAAATATGCTGGTTGAATTTTTCACCAACTTGGGCCATTGGATTGTTATTGTTGCATGCATCACAGAACAATCAAAATGAATTTTGGCCATCATCATTGCTGAAAAGTAGGAAGGCTTGATAGGGAAATTCAGTGTATGCTACTGTTTCTTACAAATATGAGCTATATGAATGACTCACCCCTTGCCTTCATCATATACTGTCCAATCTCTTGGACATTTGAATGTTAAGTAAATGCCTCTGAATAAAAGGTGACTGAGCCACAAAGCTCCGCACAAAAAGCAGCATGATTGTCCCAAAGTTGCTCTGTAGCTGGACTGCAAAAATATGAATGATTGCCAGATGGCAGTAGTGAGATAACAGTATTTGGCATCTACCTAATGCCACCTAGCAGTCATCCAGATGTTGACACATTAAATACAACATGCCTGGTACAATACATGTCCCGATTTTTATCAAATATAATCAAGACTATAAAATCCGAGGCCTGCAGGGACCTCAAGCACAGAGTGCCTCAGGGGATAGGGGAGGCATAGGGAGGTCTGGGGCAGGGGGGCAGAGTCTGCGGTAGGAGTCCTAGGTTCTTCCCCACCTCTGAGGCACCCCATGATCCAAGTAACCACCACATCAGGGAGAGCAGGGACGGAGGATGTTAAGCAAGGCTATCAAGTAGTCGCCTCGCTTACTACCTTCACAACTTGCGACCATAATGGGCAGGGTCCATTGTGGTTGTTAAGTTTACAACTACGTGTAAAATGGCATATATACATATACATATACACGTACACATAGACATAGACATATAAAACTGCAAATGGAGAACGCTTGAATGATTTCCAGCTCTTCTTCTATTTGTTCAACAGTATAGAACCAATTCACTCATCAACTTAGAAAGCCAGATCAAATCTTTGCCATGGGTCCCTTGCACAGCTCCTCTGTCAAGGAGGGGGACGGGGGACGGGAAGGAACTCTGCCAAGAATCTGTTGAGGTTGGATCAACAGTCAAATACTGAAAGCACTTCTATGGCAGCCTCACCTTGTTTCTTGATGCCAAATTTGGGCTAGACCTGACAATGCAGTTACTGACATTTTGAATAAAATATTTAAATGGACTTTGACTACACTGGTTTTTAATTCTATGCTACTGGTTTTTAATTCTATGACTATGCCTCTTGCCCCATGTCCTATGGAGTAAGACCAGGACAGGAAACCCTTTTTACTCAACAGAGGCTATAGACCATGATTGTGTGGATACATCCCTTACTTACCTTTGTAATATGTGCTATCTTCCATATATCGAGACAAACCAAAATCACCTAGTTTCACACAGTCTGTAGAGGACACCAGCACATTTCTAGCAGCAATATCCCTGGTAGAAGATACACACATTGATAATTCAACATTTAAGGCATCAACACTTGAACCCATCTGAGGCACATTTAATCACATTGCCTGTGGAGATTCTCAGTCATCCTGGTCATAGTTGTCTCAAAGAATTATAGGATATGTGGCATCCATGTTTAATGGAGTATTTTCTTTACTCTTAAGAAATTATTTGTTTATTTTAGAAATTTTATATTGCTGCCTACTCACTCATGGTGACTCAAGGAGGCTTACAGGAAATAAAATCAAAATATAAAAGAAATAAAAATCATAAAACAACCCCCACCTGGCAACACCACACACTCACGCCACTCATTTAATGAGCTCTATCCCACTCTGGGTTCCCCAGACCCGTTGGTGGAACCAATGTCTTCAGAGCCTTATGAAAGAGTGTCGGAGTGGGGACCAATCTACTTTCCGGAGGGATAATGTTCCAGAGGCAGGGAACCACTATGGGGAAGGCCCTTCCTCTGGGTCCTGCCAGATGTACCTCTTTAGGGGATGGGACTCAGAACGTTCCTTGACTCCCTGCTGAAGTGGGTCAGGTGGATGTGACCGGCAAGACACTGTCCCTCAAATAACTCGGTATCAAGCCATCTAGGGATTTAAAGGTGACAACCAGCACTTTGAATTGCACTTGGAAGCAAATCAGCAATCAATGCAGTCCCCACAGGAGAGGTGACACATGTGCACATTAAGGGCTGCACGAAAATCACATGGGTCGCTGCATTTTGCATCAACTGGAGCTTCCAGGTGCTTTTGAAGGGCAGCCCCATGTAGAGTATGTGGCAATAGTCAATATTCTTCCCATTGCTTTCCATTTTAATTACCATGAAAATATAAGCGGTCCATTTATTGCATTAAAGAGTTTTCAGAAAAACTCTAATGCTATCTTGAGCTTTGAAAGTTGCAGGCTGTTTCAAAATGGAAATTGGAAATCGCAAGAGGCTTTGGCAGACCTTCTTTCTGACTCACGTGGTGCTACTATTTAGAAAACATTGGAAGAGGCTGCCCAGCAGGTGTCACCCTTTGCCAAGTCTTCTCCCATGCTGCTGGATTCTGAACCAATAATACAAAGAGATGGATAAATCGAGGATGAAAATAAGCGAATTTTGAGGTGTTAAAATCCTACTCACCCTCGTTCATTAAATCATCATAAATGGAGTCACTTTTTGTGAGGTTTATCTGTGTCCTTGGAATCTCCTGAGTGGTGCAAATGGGTGTGGAGCCTTCTTGGAGCTGCTGAAAGGACTGTGTTGTAGATGGGAGGTAGATGAAGTCACATCCCTCCCCTTCTGTTGAGGAGCTGTCAAATTTTGACACAGATGGCCTCTTTGACCCCTCTTTCAAAATAGCAGTCCTCTCTGTCCAAAATGTGGGCTTTGCTGTCTTTAAAAGAGTGACCTTTGCCTTTTAAATGCAGATGGACTGCTGAATCTTGTCCTGATGAGTTTGTTCTCCTATTTTGTGCCATGTGTTTGTGAAGTGGTCATTTTGTTTCCCCAATGTACAGATCTGCACATGTCTCACTGCACTGTACTGCAAATTCCTCATCATCCAGTCAGAGCTGAAGAAGCTTTTTGGATGAGAAGCGAAACGTCTTCAAGGAAAAATAAAAAGATGTTCAGTTGCCTCTAGAAAAAGCACCTTTGGGACAATGGCGACCTGGGTGACTGAGAATCTCCACAGACATTTAGCTATGCACTTTGGGAGTTCTGGATAAGAAGAACCACTGCCATTAAACCCAAATTGACTGCTCAGCCACAGTGATGTAAACAACTTTTAGATGCTAATATTTTGGCAGGGTGGTGATGATCTTACCTATGTACAAATCGTTTGCTTTCTAAGTAGGCAAGCGCTGTGCTCAGTTGATAAGCGTAAAGGATCAAAGACGCCAGATCTAAGCTGTATTTTCTTACTTGCAGAAACGATCTCAGCTACAAGATAAAGGAGAGAGAGAGAAAGATCAGATTAAGCCAAAATAAAACCAGGAGCAGGAGAATGGGGCAGGGTAAAGGATCTCTGTTCAATGTGTTGCTGAGGAAAGAGTTCCAACTGCCTGGACTCTCTTCTCCATTCCACGGTCCTCCTTTTCACGGCTACCGAGTGAGCATGCTCAATTCTCACCGGGCTGTTTCAGAGAAACTGTGACTTCTAAACAGTCGCTGGACTTCCACAAGCTGTCCTGCCGGTGGCCTGTCTCTGATCTCAGTAGTTGGCCACGCCAAGGATGAGATTAAAAGGAAAGGCATGACCATATTCAAATGAGGGCATCTCTGCTTAAATGAATTTCCTTCCCATCAAAATGGAAACGTTTTACCAAAGCTTGGACCATCACACTTTTAAACCAGCTTACGAGGCTGCAACAGTTGTAAATGTGAAAAACGGTGATAAGCCACTTTTTTTCAGTGCCACTGTAACTTTGAATGGTCACTAAAATGAACTGTTATAAGCCAAGGACTGCCTGTACTGTATTTTTATTTATAATCATTTCAGCTCTCCTCTCAGCTACCTCTCAACTCTACATCGAGAACAACAAGGTTTAGGTCTTCCCTTCGATCAATAATTCCCACCGGGCTCATTTGAAACGATTCTACTGTTGACAAATGCTAGTGACTTCCTTCCTTCAAGAGAGACGTCCCCACAATACTTCCACGTCCGCAAAGTTTTTGATCAAATACCTGAGGACGGACTTCTCTCGACTGATTCCTCTTACCTCTCCCTGGGTACAGAGCTCCATAATGATCCAGACAGGATTTTCCGTAATGACGCCAATCAGCTTGACGATGTGGGGATGGTCGAACTGACGCATTGTTACTGCAACGGAAAAAGCAAACGTTCTCGTTAAATGGAGGCATGCTGTGACATGAAATCTGTAAGCAGAGGGGAAAGGGTTATTTGTGTAGCAAGGGGTTGAAATGGATCCATCAAACCTATTCCCAGCTAGAAGCAGCCCACGACGTGCCACTGTAATGGAGCCTCCCATCACTGTTGGTAAATCGTGACTGGAGAACCATTTAACTGGGGTGGTATAAGACTTCTGTCTTGAGCAGGGGGTTGGACTAGAAGACCTCTGAGATCTCTTCCAGTTCTAGAATTCTATGACTAGCGTTAAGTGGGTCAGTCACATGACCGACCTGATTTTTTTGTGTGTGCTGGCCATTAAGTGAACCGATGACTCACTATGGGTGTGGTTTTGCTGGAAAACCGTAGTATCATTTTCAGCAAAACTGTTGCAAAATGTGGTCAAAGGACCACAGGAAGCTACAAATGGCTGCAAATGTGGCCCAGGTGCCGAGCACCCAAAGTTCGGCCACATGGTCACGAGTGGGGAGAGCACCCTGACTGTCAGAACTTTGAATTCCAGTCATACGGTATGTAGCTCCCAGGCCAATCTGTCATAACTTCAAACAGTTGCTAAGTGACCGGGCATAAGTCGAGGACTCCCTGTAAATGGTTTACACAGAAAATCATTTTGTTCTCAGAGCAAACTATCATGTTTTCGAGGAACTCAGCTACGTGAACGAACTTTCTCACCATTCCACGTGTTTTATTTTGCTGTTCAGATCTCTATTTTAATTTCTATTCCATTTCCAATATCGACTGCAGCTACTGTGCTGAGCGCTATATCTACTGATATATTACTGCTAATCATGATTACTTTTATACCAGTCCTTGAAACCAGAGTATATTTAGAAATCAATTTTAGTATGTGAAACACAGCTGTCATACTGAAATGGAGCAGAGCTGAACACTGGAAGAGATGCGCAGAAGCATAACATGAACCTTTGATTTCACAACTACACTGAACTTTTTCCTTCTGAGGGAGCCACTAAGGTGTAACTACAGTTTAATACCTTTCGATCAGCTTTAATTGATTCAGTTCAAGAACAGATGGCTTTCAAAATACAAATTGGTTGCAATTATCACAGAATATGCTTCAAAGCTTCAAACTCACATTAAAAAATTTTTTGTATTGATTCACAATGTTTACGCATCATTTGGGTATTTCTTCATTAGAGCAGAAAGGTGAAAAATGGATCACTACTCAGACAGATGCATTGAGTTGTGATGGAGTACGACATTGACATGAATATGATGTCCCCAAGAAAATCTCATTTACTCCTTCGGCTGGCATCAAGTCTATTGACTAGAAGCATAATTGCTTTATTATCTGTCTCAAGAGCACAGAGGTAAACCTCACACCTAATGAAATGGAAATCGGTTTGTTTGTGCTGTGGAAGAGATAGCGCTCTGTAGCCAAACATGGAACATTCACTTTTTATCTCATGAAATACCCAGGAAAATGCTAAAGACATACATTAAGAATAGCTGGTTTATCTTGGCTGCTCATGTGTCATTCTTCAATCTGAACAGAGTATTACAAATCTGGATTTATGAATCTCAGCTGATATTTTTCAACTGCAAGGAATGCAACCTGTCTGTTAGGCAATCCTATGCTTATCTCCTCATTCTCTGAAGAAAAAAAGAATAAATGCAACCTCCTGCCCAAATGCAGCCCAGCAAAATCCATCCAAATAAATCCACAAAGCATACACCTTTACTTAAAATGAAGGTCTGCAAACTCTAATAAATAAAATAAAAATAAAAAAATAATGAGAGCAGCCCTGTGCATCCATACTACTTCCCAAAATTTGGTGGAACAGAATAGTTGCAGGATCCAGATCTGGGTCTGTCACCGGGACCAGAGCTTTGGTATTCCGAGCTCTCAGATTCATGCTGGAGCCCATCTTCAGGAAACTTCTCTCCAGCAGAGTGTGTGCTTTGGGCTATTCTGTGTATGGTATTTATATGGTGCCTGGTTGTATGTGGTTTCTTAGTTGTTGATTGGAATGTTGATGACTGGCTATTAAGTAGCTGGGTGTTGTTTTCTTGTGTTGCTAAGTCTTCTGCTAAGTCCTCCTAAGTATTTGATAAGCTGATGGTAAACCAGCATTCTAGTTGACCAACAGGGGACCCGTTTCCCAGGCTTCAATCACTTTCCTGGCTGCTTTTGTACCTGACTTGTTCAACAATCTTAGTTGCTGCAAAACTGAATGTATGTCCTTGTTCATTACAATGTGAGGTTACCGATGAGTTCGGGTCTCTTTGTCTGACTGCTCACTTGTATTCCTGAAATCTGGTAATTAGCTTCCTCCCTGTCTGATCTGTCCTACATAGTCACAGAGGCAATCCACACAAGAGATTATAATGGAAGCATCTCCCCCCTTCAAGTGATCCTTATAATTAACAATTTATTGTCGTATGGTAGCCTCTGAGCAGTGTGCGATGCCCACTTCCAGATTTCAGAAACTGCGTTCTACTGCTTCCGAAATGTTTTTGACATATGGCAGGGTGTGCCATGCAGTTGTAGAAACATACCTTGTTTCTTCCTTTTTCTCCCCACTGTGTTGCACAGACATCTTCTAACAAATGATTGTGAATAACTTTAGAATAGTCTCTAATGCAGCATTTCTCAACCTCGGCAACTCTTGTGATGTGTGGATTCCTGCCTGGAGCCCGTTTGGCTTGGCAGCTCAATAGCAACAGTGTTTGAGAACAGAGCTGGGAGCTTTGCAGCAGCTTCATTTTGCAGCTGTGTTTATAAAAGGAGAAACCCCACTGAGGCAGCACATAATCCCCACTAAGTACAAGCACTTCTGGAAGGAGACAAGGTCTAGATGTCACTTTGAGAACTTTGCTTAACAGGGCAAGAGCCTATGTTTGGGAACCGTGGGTGCTACAATGCCGTGCACAGTTTTCGGCCAAGTCGTGTTGTATCCGGTTTTTGCAAAAAGGACCCCTCACACATTCACCCTAAACCTACCAAAGCTGAAAGAAAAGAAAGTTTTTGTAACTTACAGGCTTCTTGCAAGAATTTCTCTCTTATGCTGTCTGAGGTACAATTTTTACACGTTTTGATTGCAACTGCCATGGCGGGGTTTTCCTACAAGACAGAAAGTTCGTGTTATACAAATGAAAGGGATCACAGACAGACACTGATTCAGACTTTTTTAAAAAACAATTTCATTAATTTTGCAAAAAAAGGTAACAATTTTTTAAAGTTAGCATTTTCTCATAAACTATGCAACTGAATATGGCAAAGGGCTACTTCTTTATACATTTCACATATGAAATGAAGGAGTGAGGTTAGAAATATGCAGATTAAATTAGGCAGATTTGTCTCAGACTACATGGAAAAGATACCCAACAGTTTCAGTGATCAATTGTGCATTACACACCAAATGATTGTCCTGGTCATTTTAATCTGCCCTGGACAATTCGTTTAGCTGAGTTGCATACACAGCATCATGTAACACCATCCTTTTAAAAGAGAGTAGATTACCTGTGACACTAAGGTATTTGTGGGATTGAATGAAACACAAATAACCGTTATCTTTTCTAAAATTGCAGAAACCATGTGCAAATGTAAAGCTAAATGAACATCTTACTGTTTGTCCTCTAAGTCAAATATTTCTAGAGCACTGCACTGTTAGCAATAGCAATAGCAGTTAGACTTAAACACCGCTTCACAGTGCTTTATAGCCCTCTCTGAGTGGTTTACAGAGTCAGCATCTTGCCCCCAATAATGAGTCCACATTTTACCCACCTCGGAAGGATGCAAAGCTGGTGAGGATCAAACTGCTGGCAGTCAGCAGAATTGGCCTGCAATACTGCATTCTGACCACTGCACTACCATGGCTCCCAAAATATATTTGTTTCTTTGAAGACCTCATCTTTTATAATTGGATTTTGTTTAAACTTTGCAGAACAGTTACCTGGTGGCTCTAGTCTTCTCTTCAGCTTAAGTCTAAAGGTGGGGCCAAGGGAAGAAAGCTTCCTAAACACTTTCTTCGTCTTGCTCAAGCTTTTTCTACCCCAAACTGTCCCCAGAATGGGAAAAGGCAAAAGAATTCCTCAAAGTTTCATAAAGGACTTTTTTTGACCGAAAGCTCCAAGGTTTCCACCATGTTATTGAAGGAAGCTAATTAAAACCTAACTGCTACACAGGAAGACAAACCTAAAACCTAATTGCTACATGGGAAGACAAAGAGAAATTTCTCTCTGCGCCTTCAGGCGTCTCAGAAAAGGAGCCGAAAGTTGAAGCTCCTGCTGGAAAGTTCAAGAGTCTCCCGCAGCAGGTTTAAATCGGAAGTCCCTGGTAGGCAGCTTTTGCTGCATTAAAAAGTTCACACATTACCAACAGCTAATTAAACCCTCAGGCCAAATGAGGCTTCCCTTTTCCTTGGGCATCCTCTCCTCCACAGACATCCCCACCATGCTACTACTTAACAACCGCCTGTAGCAGCTGGTCTGCTTATCAGAGCATTTAAGCTTTGATAGTTTAAGTTCTTATTATTCCACTTAAGCCAATAGTCTGTGACTTTGGGTTTGAACTCTCCATCAAATACGTGGTACATGTTTCGCCTGATACGCCACATTTTTTTTAAAAAAAACTAAAAGCTAAAGTTTTTCTTCACACCCCCCCGCCCCAAATATCTTTAATAACAGTGCAGATCTGAAGTCCAGGAACTCGAGTGCGCCTACACAGCTCCTTCCCCAGCGTTGCCCTCTTTTTCTCTCATGAAAGCGCTTAGCAGCACGGAGTGGTTCCCTGAGCTTCAGGGTCAAGTGAGGGAAAGGGCTAGCCTTAATCTGACATTTTAGTCCTCGTGATCAAAGGCACTGTCAGCAGCGTTTGCTACGCAAACCAAAGTGATGCAGTGATGAGGAAGAGCGAGAGGGAGCGACAGGGGACGAGCCATATTTGCACACGAGCGGCAAGCTCAAATTGATTTGACACCAAGCAAGTAGAGAGGACCGTCAACAAAGAATGAAAATAATTTCTAGGCAACCAGTCGTCCCAAAGATGCTTTTTCAAAAGAGGTGCTTTCCCCACAGATATCGAGCAACCAGTCTTACGTAACCCAGTCACAGCAAACAGCCAACACGAACACGAAGAAAATGCCACCAGAAGAGAATATTTGTAGCTCGTGGTTGAACTGTGAGGTCCTTGGTGCTCTTTGAGCTTGGTGGTTTTCTTGCAGGCATTTCATTATCCAACTAGGCAACACCATCAGTATTAGAAGGGAGGAGGGGAGA
>JANHFO010006664.1:9981-20479 GCA_032468095.1 Pareas carinatus | reverse complement strand
ATTTAAAGATTTAATTTCTAAGACTTGAATTGTCCATAGATTATGACTGGAAGGCATCGAACAGCTGCAACCAATTCACTTTTTTTGACTGAGTAGGATGAAAATTGCAGGGTAGGTTGACCATTAGAGGATCTCTGCCCTGTCAGATTTTCAGCTGGATATCTTCAAAATCTGCACAATAATTTTTGTTAAAAAATTATTCTGTCTTATGTTAACCATTTGCATAATACAGCCCAAATGTTAATTCTGGATATACAGATGTTGATACTTCAAATTGCAGCAGGCCAGCTTCCCATTTAATTTTTATAATTAAAATCTTTAAAACTGAGCAGCAATGGGTCTTGTAGGTACCAATGGTAATCTCCAGGAGCACCCCACTGACCATCCCTTATACCAAGCACTATGCATAACTACATTCATTTAACAAATGCACGAATGTTTTAAAACCCTGCAGGAAGCATGAGACATTTAAATTTTCCCTCAGACCAAGATTTTTTGAGCAGCCTTTGAAATATACCAAAAACTGCAACCTGAGAGAAGGCATGCAGATGGCAAATACAATAGGTAGTCCTCGGCTTACAACGGTTCATTAAGTGACTGTTTGAAGTTACAACGGCACTGACAAAAGTGACTTGTGACTTGCGGCCTTCCCGCGATCACATGACCAAACTCCAGTCGGTTGGCGAATGACATATTTATGATGGTTGCAGAGTTATGTAACTTCACAACTGCAGTGATTCACTTAACAATTGTGGCAAGAAAAGTCTTAAAATGGGACAAAGCTCATGTTTCACTTGGCAGCATAAATTTTGAGCTCAATTGTGGTCCTCAGTTGAGGACTACCCAGAGTCTTCCACTTAACGTCACCATTTGCTTAACAGCCATTTGAACTTAAGATACTGCTAAAAATTGTGGCATTTGACGGGTCTTGGCAATTGAGACCTTGAGAGCTTCTGACAAGCAAAATCAATGGGGGAAAGACACTCTTGCTTAATGGCCACGTGATTCACTTAGTGACCACAGTAGTTCATTTAATGACTGCAGCAAAAAAGGTGCTAAAATCAGACATGACATCTTTTAAAAAAGAGATATTTTATTTTTAAAACAGTGACTTAAAGAAACGGGGGGGAAAAGCAAAAAACCCAAAAACAAATCAACATGTCCAAAACCCTGCATTCAAATCATTAACTGTAATAAAAGCAGCAATTCCTTATCTTTGCAGAAGAGGGCAGCATTGTCTCATGAAAGTAGGAGCTAACACTCCAAGATTTAAAATCCAGCTGGGCCATTGCATTTATTAGGCCTAACCAAATTGCCACAAAAAGTGTTCAAACTTGGGTTTTGCAGACCTTGATTGGTCCAGGAACAAAAAGCGTGCATTGGTTCCGTCCCCCTGACAAAATAAGTTATTTTCACCTCCATTCACTGGATTTTCAACCACCTGATGAATCACTGCACACTCAGGAAGTCTATCCAGGAAATGCTAGAACATAGAAGAGTGAAGAAACTTTTTAAAAAAAGTCTTTTTCATTTACTAAATCATATGGTCACATGAGACTTCTTATTGGTATTCACCTTTTGCTAGGGAGATATGGAATCTTAGAAAGGAAATGAGGGTTAGGGAGAAAATGCAAGAAAGATTTTAACCCCTGCCATGACACTGAAAAGTGACTTATGGCCGACTGGCATCAGGAAACCTTTCTCATTCCTGAGTAAGGAAGGAAGAAAAACAGAACAGAAGAGAAAGAGAAAGGGTGAGAAGTAAAGAAGAATAAGGTAATGAAGGAGGACGAGAAAGAAGAGAATATTGATAGCATCCATTATACTTAAAATAAAGAACAAAATATTCAAATCAAGAGAAGTCAAGACACTAGGGAATAGCACTTGAAAAACTGGTTTTGTAAGGTTCATAGATCATACGGTCGAATAACTTATGAACGAGGACTCAAATTTTGGATGAGTCAGCCAGTTTAATATTTTTAATATTGCTTTCTAGTTGTAAGTATTGTGTTTTTATTGGCTGTTCACCGCCCTGGGTCCTTCGGGAGAAGGGCGGTATACAAATGTAAATATAAATAAAAAGTAAAATAAAACATGGTCCCATTGATGATCGACCGACTTGAAATCACAGTCTCAAAGAAGAAGATGCAAAAATAGGAATACGTAATGGGCAATGAAAATATCTTAGAAAATGAACAAAGGAAGGATATATAGGTTGTACTGAATAAATACTGAATAAATATAAGAATAGTGTAAATAATGTAAATATGACGGAATGATACGGTTTGTAGTTCGCATGCTATGAAGGTAAAATCAATAAACATGATAAACATGGGAAAAAAACCAGGAAACCTTTCTCATTCCTTCTGTCTCCTCCTTGGCAATCTGTGCGGAGAGAACCCCTCTCCTCTTTCATTGCCCCGGGGTCCAGCGTGACATCAGCACCCCTGTTTGTGTCCTGATGTTCTGACTCTATTCCATAAGGAGGGCTCTTGAGTGCTGTCCTGCTGAAGCACCTTGAGGGGGAGAAGATTGTCACAACCCCAGTGCAAAGTGCCTCATTCTTCAGTAAGGGAAGATATAGCTGGGGGTGTTGCCGTGCTGTGCTGTGCTTAAACCCTGAAAAGCATTTGCGGAGGCAATTAATAATTAAAATGAAAATTCACACCCCTCACTTCTTCCAAACCACCAGTTGAAACATGTTTTGGAAACCAACGATTGAAACAGAGCAGGTTTTTCATTCCCAAGAGGTCAGGAAGTGTTCTATCTCCTCATTTTTCTTCTCCTAGTTGCTACACTTAAAAATAAATTTAAAAAAGGATCAGGCGAAGTATTCTAAATAATCATGCATATATGAGTTCCTCGCATTGTGAAAGGAAAGATTTTTGCCTTTAGGCACAGATTAATAATGAGATGATAACACAGGGGGCAAAACCCCGTGGTGCAACTTATTTTCATAACTTTCTTTTTTTTTCTCCTCCTGTAAGTGATTCATTTTTCAAGCAGCAGGGGGGAAAAGGAGCTGCTGGGGTCTCTCAGTGATGAGTCCAACCTATACTTAATTGGAGAGAGCAACAGATGTAAATGCTTCAGGGAGGTGAAGAGGAATGTGTGGGCCAAAGAGAAGCGTGAACAAAGCTTAGCAACTCCCTTCTTGGAAACCGAATCTCTGCAAAGCGGAGTAAATGTTGGATTCTGCAGATAAACAAGTCATACTTCCCCATCTTATTTCCTGTCAGAGAAGTAGCTCATGCCTCTTGCACAGGGTTACCGGTTATCTGAACAGACAAAGGAGATCACAGGCAATCGAAAAGGAGGACAAATGGGGAGGGAGACATTATGACACGCTAACCGTTTAATTTTCTTGGCTTCTGCGACAAAAATTGCAGCAAAACCTGCAATAGGCCTACAGGCGGGCAAGCGTAGCTCTATCGTGTTGGGGGCTCAACACCATACCAAAGAGGAAGGCTGATGCAGGATAGCAATTACGCCTTTTTAAAAAAACTCAAAACACATCAGACACTTTAAATAGAAGCTTGTGCTTCAGTTTAGCTTATTTCTAATCTTAGATCTTCACTGTAAATACAAATGCAAGATGGGTCAGTAAGTTGCAGAAAAAGACACTCGTTTGTGGTAAAGTCTATGCCAAGGAATTGCTACTGACAAAAAACACCATATCCTGGCGCAGCTTAAAAGTTCTAAATTAGCAATGCTCTTTCTGTGTGTATATGTGTCTGTCAGTGTGCACAAATTCCCTTCTCGTCTCCATGGGTGGCCTGTGTCTTCCTCAAACTCAGGGAGGGAGCTTGAGGGGTCCACACAGTATCTTACCTACTCCTAGCCCTGCACTCTTCTGGACTGAAAGAGAGCTCTGGTGTTGCTCCTGGGATCTGTTGGAGCCACTGCACCAGCTTAGGAGGCACAGCATGAGCAGGATGGAAACTAATCAAGGAGAGAAGTAACCTAGAACTAAGAAGAAACTTCATGACAGTTAGAACAATTAATCAGTGGGACGACTTTGCCTTCAGAACTTGTGAATAATCCAACACTGGATGTTTTAAAGAAGTGATTGGACAATCATCTGTCTGAAATGGTTTAGGGTTTCTTGCCTGAGCAGGGGGTTGGACTATAAGACCTCCAAGGTCCCTTCCAACTCTGTTATCCTGTTCTGTTCTACCACTGCTGGGATCTCTTTGACTTTTAATGTCCACGTCCGCTCTAGCTCTTCCTTCGGGCCCTGGTTTTTCTCCAACTTCTCATAGTCCTTCTTCCTGAGGTTGGTATCACCTGGCACCACTACATCTATCACCACCGCTGTCTTCTGGTCTTTGTCCACTATTGCAATGTCTGATTGGTTGGCCAGTACCTTGCCTGTCTGTCTAGATCTGGAAGTTTCACATAAAGTCCTCACTTTCTTAGATTTATTCTCCACAATCCTTTGTGGTTCTCCCATTCAGATTTAGAAGGGTCTAGCCCTTATTCGGTACAGATGTTCCTGTACACAATGCCAACCATTTAGTTGTGCTGTACAGTGTTACGATGTTCATGCTTGCATCTTACACAATGCTACTATGTCGCAGAGTCTTTGAGGCCCTCTGCATAGTCCTTTACCTTGGGTCCTATTTTAGATTTCAAAAGCCATGTACAGCTTCAAACAATACAGAAAACTAAACTAAACTAAATGTTGGCTCTCTAAGGAAAGCATGTACTAAATGGAAGCTTCCAAGCTATAAATTAAAATCTTCACTGTAATTCAAGAATAACAGAGCAAAAGTCGATAATTTAGAATTTATATTTCCTCCCAAGTCACCCAACCTACTCTTTCTTATAGCATTTTCATCTCTGCAACAAAATTCTCACCTTATATTCATACATTTTCTGGTTGATCATTACTGCCTGTTTATATTCTCTACATTCCTGGTTAAGTAATTAGCCATTAATGGAATCCTGACCGTTTTTTCCTGGATCAGATTTCATTGCAACAGTATACACAAAAAATGAAAAAGGAAACTGCAGTTGGTAAGAGAAGCTGATCAGTGCATGTTTGCCCAAGGCATAGGCCAGATGTCTAACGTTTTGATAGTGACATATGCCCTGGGCTGATACCTTTGGTTTTTAAGCAGATATTGCACACCATTTTATGTCTGGCACACACATTCTGTTACCTATTAGTTGACATTCAGTGTTTTCCACAACCAAGAAACTCAATTTCACACTTAACCTCCATAACGGATTAAGCATTTTGTACAAGCCAAAATGCAAATTACTTGCTACATTAAAATATACTGAATGGTGATTGGCAGCTGTAACCAGTTCATACCTGAAATTATAGGATGGCTGCATCATACAAAGTCTATTTTAACTAGAGGATGGGAAGAGCAGTGCCAAATAAATAAATAAATAAATAAATCTGCCAATTAACTGAAGTTCAAATACTATTATTAAATTAAATTAAAAGTAAAAGATATACAGCAGCAGTAAAAACTATTTGTATTCCAAGTGCCAGCCTGAATAAGAATATCCTTCCCCTCCCAGAGACAATTTATTTAGTCTTTGTTGTTGCCTGTAATTAGGCTCACACTAATTCTATTTAAATATTTTTCTCAGAATTAATACAGACAGCCAGTTTGAATTAATGATTACGGCACTAACCCTAACAACCAGGAGACTTTGCCTTCTAATCCTGCCTTCAAGCCGACTGGTCAATTCCTGTTGCAAACAGCGCACCAACACTCCGGTGATCCCCAAAAAGCAGACCCTGCTTTTGTAAGAGAGAGAAACCCACCTAGGATGAATTTTCTCAAATGAATTCAGTAAAAGAGTTAAGCCAACAATCCGATTGCCTTTTTATATTACCGGTCTTTTTTAAATTGTTTTTATTTGTATCCAATGTACTTCCTCCAATATGAAAGCAAACTTTACAATATGGCGATACGGGTGACAAAGAAGATAGACGGACAGACGGACGGACGGACAGACAGACAGACAGACAGTCAGTCAGTTAGACAGACAGACAGACAGACAGACCAAAAAGTGAATTATCCTTGTTTTCTTCTACAAGAAGTTCTACATTGATTTAGAGTCCAAGGCTTAATTAATAGGGTCCACAGACCATGTGCCACTATAAACATACCACATGCTGCAAAACAATTGCATGAGAGATCAGAATTATACAGTCACTATCTAACACATGAATGTTGGCATGCTGTGATCCATGGGGTCACGAAGAATCAGACATGACTTAGTAACTGAACAACATACATGTATATCAACCAGGATGATATAAAAGTCTACTACTGAGTTTGAGTAGATTGTTATGAATTATTGTAGTTTTATCCTTGACACAATCATCTCTAATGTTGTTTTAAATTGTTCATATTACCTGTTTTAACCCTTTTCTCCAGCAACCTGTGCGATATATAACAAAAAAACAAAAGCACTCTCACAATTTATGGCTATACTCCTATAAATAACAGTCATTTCCCTCTATTTGAAAAAAGTATAAGAAATAATCTGAGAATGTGGGGAATCAATGAAGGATATCCACATTTAAAGGAACAAAGGAAGCAAACATCCTGGAGAAACTTTCCATTAACACAAGCAGGTTTAAAAATGGCATACAAACAAGCAAGAAATGAGAAAAAATCTGGAGCGTATGAGAGATAGAAAGCGAGGCAATGCAGTGTACTGGTTCAGGTGTTGGAGAGAAGCAAGGGAGATCCAGGTTCAAGTCCATCCTCGATCAAAGAAGTTCCCTGATTCACTTTGGCAGCCTCCCTTCCTCAGCCTTACCTATCTCACACAGTTGCAAGGAAAAGCAGGAGAATGCAGCAGTGGGCATGCCCCTTTGATTTCCTGAAATAAAGATGGTGCATGTGCACCAATCAAAAAATCGAAACAAATACATGCAAATTAAATAATAAATTAAAAGGGACATAACTATATTGATATCAGATTTGTGTGTGTCAATTTATGTCCATGCAGACAACTTTACTAAGAGTGAATTTAGAGTGCAGAGAACTAAGAGTGCTGAGTGAATTTATGTAGATAATCAAGAAAATAGTTTTGGGTTTACTAATGATCACTATTAATTAGGATCAAAAACAGATTATCAGTAACTTTTTCAGAGACATCACAGGTAGTCAACCAACCTGTTCTAGGGGCACATCTGCATGATTTTTTATTAAATCCAGGATATAATTTTTCTTTCACTGTACTAATGTGTGCCCCTTGTACATTCAATGTACATTCAATTTAAATGTCATTAACTTTAATAAGATCTTACAACCACTATTATAGACATTTTCTCAATACAGGGTTTTTTGTTTATAAGCAAATAACAAAAAAATGAAAATAAGATAACCAAATGCCACTCTAGTTATTTCTACTAACAAGATTAGAAAAAAATACCTAATAAACAGTAATTATTGTTGCATCCATAGCTGAACATATGATAATTTGCTTCCTTACATAATCAGATTATGAAGCCAGGATTTGAAAAGGTTTGCCCTTTCCAATCTATTAGTCCTAACTGAGTCTAAATTTAAATAAACTAGAAACTCTGCTTCTTCACCTTGTAAATTAATCTAGCTGATTTCACTGAACAGCATTTACAACCATGTTACTCATAAACAATAAAATGGATTGTTACATTTAAGTATTGCCACCATAAATCGTGATAATGTAATAAACAATTTGAAGAAATATATGACACCTTTTCCTTTTTTATTAAACTTTTCTTACTATATAGCCATACTGAAGAAACCAGGTTCTCGGATCAAATTAACTTGCACTATAACTTCTAAGGAATTTTGCAACAGGAAAAAAATTAAAAACTCTGTAAGAGTTACTGGAGCTTCTAGATTGTAGTAAAATAAATTTCACAAATATTAATCCAACAAAGAAATATACTCAGTGTCTGCTATTCTAGGACCAAGAAGGTAAATATTTCTGATATGAATGGGCTAAACTATATGTAAGGTTAACATTGCCACTATTGAACATACTTCCAGAAAATCATTACTAAAGCAGTAAGACAATGTGTCTAAGCTCCACAGAGGAACTTTAAAACCTCAGGAATACCATTTATTTTAGGCAATTCACAATCAAATGCAGCTATATAACCTTAAATCAAACATGCTTGCATTCAGGGAAGCTTGAATGATGCAAATCCAAAGCCATGCATCTTCAGTTCTCCTTTATTCTTTTACTGTGTCAAACAAGGTTCATTTACGCTTCTTAACTAATACTTTACTATTACTATAATACTTACTATACTATTAAACAAAAATCAAGAGCATGGGGTGTAACTTCAAATTGACAAGTATTATTTCACAGAAAGAGAAGTGGAAGCTTGGAACCAACTTCCAACAGAAATAGTGACTCAATCATCAGTAACTGAGTTTAAACATGTTTGGGATAAACACATGTCCATCATCCAACAAAAATTTAAGAAATAAAAAACACTCAAAGGTCAGAATTGGTGGACTTTTTCAGATCTTTTTCTGCAGTCAATTTTTTATTCTTCTATGTTTCTGTTTACATCTGCTAGTCATTTTGTTTCTATGTCATGTACCGGTATATACCAAACTGTCTAGTTAAATACTGCATTTTCCTAAATAAAAGCAAAAGGCATTGTAAATAAAACCAAGTCAGGAGCATGTTAATCATCATTAGCTTTCATTTCAGGTTTAAAGATCACATAATTGAGATGCAATTACTGCTTCTAATAAAATCTTCATTTTATTAGTTTGTAGATTTTTTTTTTTTTAAGTATTTACCCACTTCTAACTGGCACTGGAATTCTAGATGCCAGTCTGACAATCTATTGTCCTTTCTTAATTAGATATAGCAGCATAATAGAGCTATGTATCAACACATTGAGAATTACCTATGACAGACCTTCAAACGATGAAAGCACACAAGCAAATAGGAGAAAAATAACAGTTTCACAGTACAGCTATCCTTAATTTACGATCACAAGTGGAGCCAACTGTCGTAAGTCATTGCAGTCGTAAATTAAGTCAGACCTGATATTATGACAATCTTTATTGCAGTTGTTAAGCAAATCATCATAACTATTAAGTGAATCAAGCATTCATTAAGTAAATCAAGGTTCCCCCATCCATATCGTTTGCCAAAAATTGGCAAAAAAGATCACTAATTACAATCACGGACTGCAGGAAAGCTGCACCACTCATAAATGCGAGCCAGATGCCAAGCACCTGGACTGCGATCAGATGACTATAGGGGTGGTCCAGAGATTGTGAAGCCTGAGTACAGATCATAAGTCCTTTTTCCCCCCAAGGCCATTATAAATTTGAACCATTAAACTAATACAGGTAGTCCTTGACTTACGACCACAACAGAGCCCAAAATTTATGTTGCTAAGTGAAACAGTTGTTAAATGAATTTTGCCCCATTTTACAACCTCTCTTGCCAGAGTTGTTAAGTTAATCACAACCGTTGCTTAGTTAGTAGCACATTTGTTAGGTGAATCTGGCTTCCCCACTGAGTTTGATTGAAAGAAGGTCGTAAAAGAGGATCACATGACTCTGCAGGACACTGCAACAGTCATAAATATGAGTCAGTTTGTGAAGCGCCTGAATTTTGATCATGTGACCATGGGGATACTGCAACGGTCGTAAGTCACTTTTTTCAGTGCCGTAACTTCAATCATTAAATGAACTGCAGTAAGTTGAGGACTATTTGTAGTCATAAACTGAGGACTACCTGTAGCAATACCTTGGAAATGTTGAGTTATTAGTAGAAGATACACAAAATTCCCTTGGGATATAGTCTTCGCATAAAAAAAACAATTGATGACCATACTATTAGGGGTATAAATATAGGATGATGGTTTTGCCTCGGTCTTTATTGGGCCCCAAGAGGTCATCTGCCCTTGCAAGAGGCAGTAAGGTAATGGCTACCATCCCAACCTTGATCTATTTAGGAAATGCCTATCAATTATGGGAAAATGTGCAAATGCATTTTACTTCTTTTTCCCAGAAGATTTCAAATACTTTTAATGGGATTGCTGTAAATTATGCAAGTCACAAAAGGAGAAAATTGTTAAGCTACAGAAATGGCAAAGCTTTCTAAATGTACTTCATCTATAAAATTGGATGTTTCTGAACAATTTATTAATTTAAATCTTCTAAGCATATGCATATATTGCTATTTTCAATTCACTACATTTATCCCATAACCTACACACATACATTGTAAATATATGTAAGTGCAAGCATAATGTTGGTTGGTTAAAAGTAGGGGGGGATGATGGAAGCTGATTAATTTTTAAGATGCACACGCAGTGAAGAAAATATGTGTTCAAATGATTTCTATTTTGTCTTTTAATATTAAATATTAAGTATATTAAATATTAAATATTAAGTACATATATTAAATATATATGTAAATAGTTTTGTAAATAGTTTTTTAACGTTCAATGTTAAATTTTTCCATGTTTTCTGTACACCGCCCTGAGTCCTTCGGGAGA
>JANHFO010006663.1:622662-644617 GCA_032468095.1 Pareas carinatus | reverse complement strand
AAATTCCACATATTGTAAGCTATTGTTTTGTACGTTATTGACCAATAAAAACTTTTTCTATTAAAAAAAAATAAAAATAGAACCATTCGTTTACTGACTGAAATTACACCAACAGTGAAAAAAAGTAACCTATGATCATTTTACATATTTACAAACATTGCAGCATTCCCATGGTCACGTGATCAAAATTCAGATACTTGGCAACTGGCACATATTAATGACAGTTGCAGTGTCCTGAGGTCATGTGATCTCACTGCGACCTTCTGACAAGCAAAGTCAAAGAGGAAGCCAAATTAAACTTACGCATGTTACCAGCTTAATAATTGCAGTAATTCACTTAAGGTAATAATAAAGTCATAAAACGGAGGCAAAACAGATTTAACAACTGTCTTGCTTGATATTTTGGGCTCAATTGTAGTCATAAGTCGAAAACTACCTGTTTGTTATTTTTATTGCAACAAACTAATAAGGCTGCTCTCCAGGAAACTGCAAATAAATTTATGATTTGAGGCTACCAATTTCCTGAGTCTTCTTCTTTTCCTTAAATGTTGTTAGCTGAAAAAGTACTAATGAGATAATAATGCTAATCTGTGCTTAGGAAAGTAAACAAATGAGGCAGTCCTAATTTAAACAAGCAAACTGTGAAGAATTGGAATTCTTTGAAAACTTTTACCTACCATAACAATGTGACATTCATTTTATGTTTTTACCCAACTGTGCATTCTTTTTTTTAACAGACAGATAAGTTGCCACAGTTTTTAAAAAATGATAGAAGGATATGCAAGATTATTTCACCTTAGAACCAAGTTATACCTGGACCATAAAAATCCATTCTATAGTATATGAAAACAAATCTCACTCATGCATACATAGCGCTAAATCAAAAGGCATAATTCACTGTGCTTGAACACACAATATTAAATATTACTGAGGAATAATTCAATATATACATAGTGCTTAAACATATTGTTAGTTATAAAATTGACTGCAATCACTGATACATTTTTCATTTTAGCATTTAAATTTCATTTTGTAATCTTTTCTTATATACCTGGGAAATTCATCCTATAATATTCATTTATAGTTACAGAACTGAATTTTGAAAAACTTACCCACTTGAGCTGTTAGAAGGAAGTACAAATTTTGAATGCCACGGTATTCAAACAGAAGAGTACACCAGTATGTGTATATTTTATTTCAGAACAAATATTCTGGATATCCTTTACTTAATGATAGATCCTAACGCCCTTAGTATGGAAATTTCAATAGGTGGGTTAGGAAGACAAAATATTTCCCTTAGTATGAATGACATTTGAATTAAAAAAGTGATAAACTTTGCAGTGGGAAGATTTATTACTTAACCGTCTTTCCCTGTCCTCTTATTTAACAAGATCAAACTCTTGCATTCTGTGTACTCGTTTAAGTACTGTCTTAGAAATGCTGGAGAAGGTCTGTGCCCCAGGTGGTTGAAGTTCTACCATCGCGTGATGGTAGAACTTCTTTTGCCTCAGCTTGTGCCAACTTAGGAGTTCAAAACCATGTTACATATAAACCACATACAGATAGATAGGTACCACTTCGGTGGGAAAAATAATAGTGCTTCGTATGGAACTATGATTCCAACTGGTGCCAGACCTACCCAAATGCGCAAACGCAAGGCAACATCTATTGAGGGAAAAGTTCCAGACAATTCAGAATACTGTTAATTATTTTGAGTGTGGCGCTAGTTCGTCCCTGTGATGCACTATGGGCAGCACATGAAACAAAGTAGCAGTCTTAGGCAGTCAAACAACTACTCTGTACTAACACTGTAGTCTCCTAGCTAATGTACCTTTGTCATACACTAAATAAATAAATAAATGCTTTCAATCTTGCCACTCTATTTGGCCTACTTTGAGGAAGTGTGTCAGCTGAACATTTGTTACCTGCTCCACTTCTAAAGGAGTTGAGTTCTAATTCTGCAAACTTTTACATTCTCCTGAAGTTAGTAATAAGAAAAAAAACAGCACATTGTCCTGCCACAGAAAAGCTACTTTTCTACATTATTTAATGCTACAACTTTGCTTACAATAACTGACTTCAATAGGAGAAAAAATTATAATCAATTAAAGTTTGACTTATTCAAAAATTATAAATATTCTTTTCTCCTCGGTATCATCTATATATTCAGTATAGACATCTTGTTAATAATTAAATCCTTAGATTTTTTTTTACATCAAGAAGAAAACAAATATTTTTTTCTGCTTTTCATTTTGAAAAGGGATATACGCTTAATAAATACAGATTAATAGTGTTTGGGAAACAGCCAAACCATATATTTGTTACAACTTGTACAAAAAAGTTCCTCAAAGAAATTATATACAAAAAAGAAAAAAGAAATACGTCAATGCATAATAGCTATATGAAGTCTTAAATGTTAGAACTAATGATTATTTAAATAGTATATATATAAAAGTGTTTAGAATTCTTAGACAACGCTGTGTATTTCAGTATTCTACTTTAGTCAATTAATTTTTAAAAATTTTTACATACAGTACTAAAACAATGTGATGACTTTTGTCACAAATTCTAGGAAATTTTTATTCTCAGCTGTGTGTCTGTGTATGTCTCTGTGTGTGTGTGTGGGTGTGTGGATGTGTGGATGTGTGGATGTGTCTGTGTCTGAATGTGTATGTAGATAAGAAATGAATTTAAGACATTTGAACTAAAGAGAAACAATTACATTACTTTTTATTCTCATCCGTCTTGCAAAGCATTTTGCAATACTTTGGACAACATTTTGAAGCCTTTAATTCCAAGAGGAAGTACTAAAACCATCTGCTTGCTGCTTGAATATTTCAGAGTCAACGTGATCTCATTAAAGCTCACAATCCTCTAAAGTCTTTCAAGTTGCTGACTACACAAACATCACAGATAATATTTCTTATCAGTTTGGCACCACCATACCCTGCTGACGGTAAAAGAAGAAAAACTTTCCTGTCAGAAGATTAAAAAGTGATGCATACATAGAAATCCTAAATAGATTGGGGCAGCTACAGTTTCTGCTAAAAATATTGGAGAAAAGGACAAGGTTTTTATTTCAGGGTAATATCTTCTAAGAGCCTCCTTTTGTGAGATTCACAAAGCAACAAATTTACCAAAATAATTCACTTCCAGAGAGACTAAGCTCATTTCTAGAGGCACAACTGTTATTTAGTGGCATTCTGGGAAAAAACAGTAATCAGAAGCGTTTACTGCTAAATTACTAAAACAAAACAAACAAAAGCTGAAATGAATTGGTTCTACCTATATTAGATAAATGATAAGAAAAATTCTTTATGATAAAGTTTGGTCTCAAAAATTCATTGGAGTCTTTTACATTCTTTCCCCCAAAAACTAATATAAAAGAAACAGAATGTGAACAAGTTTATATCTACAAAATAATTCTCACTAACACCAAACTGTTTTTTCAAGAGGCAAAAGTTGTAGTATAATGTGCCATTAAATGTTTTTAAGAATTTTTGAAATTTTATTTGTAAAAAATAATAATTAAGTAACCTCATAGTGAAGCGTGTTTCTCTAACCTACATGGCATTTTGCTGTCCTGTCTGGAAGATATCAGCAAGGAGTGTCCCAAGGACAGCAGCTGTTGAATTCTTGTTAAACAACAAAGAAAAGGGAATTTTCAGATGAACCCTTCCATCTGCTTAAGTCCTGTAAAAATCTGCAGTTAATCAGTGCATGCTGATAATTTCCTGACACATGCAAAGGTATTTGTTTACTAATCTTAATCTTTATCCTATTTAGAAAAGCTTCACAATATTTTTTATGTGTTATCCGATTGGGGGCAGAATAAATCATACATTATTCTAGCTGGAGTTGCAAATACAGACAGACCTTGGCTTACAACTGCAACTGAGCCCAAAATTTCCATTGCAAAGTGAGAATGTCGTTAAGTGAGTTTTGTCCCATTTGGCCACAGTTGTTAAGTGAATCACTGCAGTGGTTAAGTTAGTAACATGCCTGTTAAGGGAATCTGGCTCCCTCTCATTGACTTTGCTTGTCAGAAGGTTTGCAAAAGATGATCACATGACCCTGAGACACGGCAACCGTCATAAATATGAGTCAGTTGCCAAGAACTGAATTTTGATCACGTCACTGTGAGCATCCTGCAGTGGTCACAAGTTTGAAAAACAATCATAAGTCACTTTTTCAATGAACAGTCTAGACCCTGAGAGAACAGAATTTCATTTTTTGCTTTAGGTTCAGGCATCAGTGTGCTTGGGCTATCATCAGTGTGACTTAGATAAGACTCAACCATTTCTAGAGATATGGGTCACTCCAGATTAGGCCCATCAATCCAGATCAAATTGTCATTGTACAGATCTACTCTATAAAAATTACAAAAATTACAAAAAAAATGATTATGAAAATCTGAACTTTTAGCAAAACCCAGAAAGTATTGAATTAATCTTGGAACCCATAATTAATTTACATTTCAGTGATTTCATCACTAATTAAAGCTCAAAATAAACTTCTGGATGGAATTAAGAGAGTTGCCAGCAAATAACTCTAAAAGGTGTTATATTGAAGAAGGATAAATCAGAATTTAGTAATTGTACTTTTAAATCAGACTCTACACCTTATAAATATTAGGCTGAACTGTTTTTGAATGATGCCAGTTTTCTGCTAAAGCCACTGAATATCCAAATACGGATTTGGCAGAAGAGAAATTGTAAAACTTTCACAACCTAAATAGGACCTAAATGTATATATTTATAAAAAACAGTATAACAATATAAACAATATAAATGTATAACAGTAAGCCAGGCCATAGTAAAGTGTGCAAAGCTACTAATATTCTTTTAAGCATAATCATATATTCATAAAGATGTTCCCGTTAGGATCACATTTCTCTCCCACGTATCCTTCTCTTTTGCACACAAAAGAATCTTCAGTCTTTAAAACTTACTACACTTATTACTTCAAGAATTTTGATTAAACTACAGTTATATCAAAATAGCTTTGATGTTATTTATAATTCAGACCAGTTAAGATAGAAGGAATGTTGGCTCCTAGATTGTCTAAAGCAGAGGCGAGATCGTCTATATTATTCTATAGACCAGAGGTCTCCAATCTTGATCCCTTTAAGGCTTGTGGACTTCAACTCCCAGAATTCCCCAGTCAGCATGGTTGGCTGGGAGATCCTCAGAGTTGAAGTCCACAAGCCTTAAAGGGACCGAGATTGGAGACCTCTGGTCTATAGAACAATAAATCAGGATTTCTTGTTCTATCCAAGTTAATACAAAAAAAAATTATGTATCTCTTTTCAAACAGCTTAATTCTCAAAGGATTTAAGATTTTTTTAAAAATCAAAGAGTTTGGAGAATTCAACTTAATAGCAAGAGCACTTAGTAGTTAGTTAGCAGCTACTTATATAGCAGTTAGTTAGCAGTTACTTCACAGTGCTTTATAGCCCTCTCTAAGCAGTTTACAGAAATCAGCATATTGCCCTCAACAATCTGAGTCCTCATTTGACCAACCTCGGAAGGATGGAAGGCTGAGTCAACCTTGAGCTAGTGGGACTCAAACTACTGAACTTACTGGTAGCCAACCATTAACAGAAGTAGAATGCAGTACTGCACTCTAACCACTGTGCCACTACAGCTCTTTACATACTCGGACCATAGTGTCCCATTGTTGGGGGCAATATGCTGACATTGGGCAGTTTACAATGCCAGCATATTGCCTCCAACAATCTGGATCCATTGGTTACTTCAGAGAACATTTCTGCATACTTAAGTTCTTGCAGAAATAGTTTACTCATAACAAAAAGTTCTATAATGATCTTCAGTAACCTTCTGGAAATGGTGGTTGTCATTTAAGGAAATAATTGTCTATGTCTGGGTTTCTCAATATTCTTATAAACAAACTGACTCAGCTAAATGTACCTGACCACACCTGCAAATGGATAATAAGCTTCGTAGCAGACAGGAAGCAGCAGGTGAAACTAGGAAAAATAACATCAAACACTTGAAAAATCAGCACAGGTGCTCCTCAGGGTTGTGTGCTCTCTCCACTTCTCTTCACCTTATACACCAAGGATTGCACTTTGAAAGACCCCTCTGTCAAAATACTAAAATTTGCAGATGATACAATAATGACTGGCCTCATTCGAGACAACAACGAATCTGCCTACAGACAAGAAATTGAACAACTAGCCTTTTGGTGCAAAAAGAACAACCTAAAACTGTTTTCCACTCAAAACAGTGGAAATGATAGTTGATTTTAGAAGAAACCTGTCTATTTTATCTCCTCTCACAATATCAAACAACGCAGTAACGAAAATAGAGTCCTTCAAATTTCTAGGCTGTACAATAACTCAAGGTCTAAAATGGTCAGCCAACATCAAAGATGTCATTTGAAAAGCACAACAAAGAATGTTCTTTCTGAGACAACTCAGAAAGCTCAGACTACCCAAGGAACTGCTGACTCAGTTCTACAGAGGAATCATTGAGTCCGTAATCTGCACCTCAATAACTGTCTGATTTGGCAATGCAGCAATGCAAGATAAACACAGACTTCAAAGAATAATTAGAACTGCAGAAAAAATAATTGCTACAAAGCTTCCCTCCATTGAAGAACTGTACACTGAATCATCCAAAAAAAGAGCGGGGAAAATAATTAGGGATCCCTCACAGCCTGGACATAAGCTGTTTGAACTTCTCCCCTCTGGATTGCGCTCCAGAGCTTTGCAAACCAAAATAATCAGACACAAGGACAGTTTCTTCCCTCATGTCATCAACCTACTAAACAGCTGATTCATAGGACAGTGTTAGTGCCAAGGGTGTCCTGACAAGTTGAAATGGTTTTTGTCCGTACTTTACAACAAGACATGTTATATACTTTAAGATTATAAAAGTATCTTATGCTTATATACTTAATTCATTATGCCTATATATGGCTATATATACAAATGATCATGATTATGAATATACATATACAAATGATTGTTGTAATTATGCTTATATATTCAAACTGACTGTGAACGTATCTTTATTGTATTCTTGTTGTGTATATATGTAGGTTTTGAACACTATCACTGAAGACAAATTTTTTGTGTGTCCTGACACACATGGCGAAAATAAATTCTGATTCTGATTCTGATTAGTAAACCAGTGACTATTGATAAGTATAAAATGTAAAATAGATTTTTTTTCTTTTTCTTTTCCGTCTTTGTTTGTATTTTTGATTTGCTTGACATTGTTTAAAGATTGTTTTATTAATTGTGTATGTTAATAATACTAAATAAAAAGACAAAAATATTTGTAGTTCCAATTTAGTGTTATAAATTAATCTAATCACATATAGAGAAAAGCCAAAGACAAGAATGTTTCAGTAAAAATCTTACTTAAAGTAGTTGGATCTCAATTAAAATCCATCTAACTGCATCTGTTTTGTTTGTATGCTAATGTCAAGGAGTTTTTTCTAAAAAATAAAGTATCCTAATAAACTTAATTGACAGTCTTCTATCTTTTAAATATGATACTCAGCAATATGATTTACCTAAGAATGTTTTTATTAAACACAATAAGTACATAATAATGAATTTGTAATGTTTAAAATAACTCAAGACTCCATTGTTTTTATTTGTATGAATTTTTTTTGAGTTATCTGTTTTATTATCCATAAATAGTTAGACTCAAACCTCAAAGAGATTCTAATGTGGTTATTTTAAGACTAGAATGTTCTTGTAGATTGTGTCATGATATTTTTCTTAGCAGCTTTTTGTTTATGTCTCTCAGTTTAGCAGCAGTTCTGAGTTTTTCTATACATAGAATATTTGTAGACTCGTTAAGCATGACTGAATTGGATTTATGATTGTAACTGGTCAACAAATGTTTTTAATAAAAACTGCATGAAATTAATTTACCCACATTGTAATTTATATGCTTTAAGTATGCGTTAAGCATTGATTTAAAAAAAAATAGAGAATATTTTGAATATATCTATGCTTGTGGGAATATGTAGGTATGATAGAGAAAGGGGACAGTGACCCTTTTCTACCCTAATTGATTCCTCTTTCCTTTATAGAGCTAAATATCACAAATTAAAATATGGTACAGAGCTGAATCAGGGAGATATGAAGCCACCAAATTATGATTCTGGTAAGAATTAATTTGTACAGAGTAAGACTGTTAAGACATAGCTGATATTTTGTAAAGAATGCTGGTCTGGAATAGTTTAGCATGAAACAGTGTTTAGGGCATCATAATGGGCTGTTCCTTTTCAGGTGTGGTTCTTCCACCTACTGTATAAAGCGTTTGTTTAAAGTGAAGCTTAAACTGTATTAAGTTATATAGTCCCATAACTTAAGTCTTCAAACTCTGATACTAATTTTGTCTCAATTGTGCTTGCCTATATTTTACAGCATTATAACAATAATGTAGTTATATAGTTAAATTACTTAATTGACAACTTTTCACTTTTTGTCATAACCAGAAAAATAACTTAGTTACAGATAACAATTGGACAAAAACCTATGCATGATCCTTTTACATACAATTTGTAAAATAAATATTTGCTATTTATTTATTTATTTATTTATTTATTTATTTATTTATTTATTTATTTATTTATTTATTTAAATTTTTATATCGCCCTTCTCCCCGAAGGGACCCAGGACCCAGGATGGTGCACAGCCATATAAAACAATTGAAGCACTTAAACACACAGCACATTAAAAGAAAAACTAAAAGTAGCATAATTACAATGGCTAATTTAAAACCGAAATGTAAAACCAAGTTAAAACCAAGTTAAAATTGACAATTAAAATTAATAAAATATTTAGGCAAGGGAAAGGTCTGAATTAGGTCAACCTGGCCTGGGTAAAGAGGTAGATTTTTATAGCACGGCGGAAAGCACGGAGGTCAGAGATAATGCAAATCTCTGAGGGGAGGTCGTTCCAGAGGGTGGGAGCCGCCACAGAGAAGGCTCTCCCCCTGACGGTCGCCAACCGGCATTGTTTGGCTGAGGACACCCTGAGGAGACCCTCTCTGTGGGAGCGTACCGGTCGTTGGGAGGTGTTTGCTGGCAGAATGCGGTCCTGTAAATTAGTAACATTTAGTAACTGGAAAAAGCAGATATTAAAACCAATATAAACCAGAGAACTCCAACCTTGGTCCCTTTAAGGCTTGTGGACTTCAACTCCCAGAATTCCTCAGCCAGCCTTGAGTTTGGAGACCTCTTATTATAAACAATATGGGATTGAGATTAATTGCCTTGGAGGTTACTGGATATTTGAAATGAATGGATTTCTTGATTTCAAACTCAAATTGACACTGACTTCACTTCTTATAATCTTATTTTTGAATAGAAAACTATTATCCTTTCAGTGCTATTAACCTAAAGACTTCCTATCTTCTGTTTGAAGTTGTAGGAAATCAGTGTATATATTCTATGTACATAATTAGGTTGGTGTGATTTTTTTCATTCCATTAAACTGGCCTTTAAACATGCTTTGTACTAGTGTATTAAATCTTCTGCAGAAAGAATAATATCCTGTATTTATTTAAAATTTTGTACTTCTTTTTATTTTGTTTCACTGTTATAGGCTGGAAATATTTAATCAGTGCTAGAAGATAAATTTGCATAAAAGTGACTCTTCTAACATTGCTATTATGCTAATTGTAGTCTTGTCTCTGTTTTTCAGATGAAGGAAATGAAACCGAAGTTCAGTCACAACCTAATAGTCAGTTAATATGGAAACAAGGGCGACAGTTACTCAGACAGTAAGTTGTCTAAGAGTAATAAACCTAATAATGACTTCATAATACGGTGAAAACAAGCAAAATAGTAGTATCTTTTTTCCTGCTTTGGTAGACATGATGATTAAAAGTAATGGGGTCCCATTAGTACCTCTTTTTCTTAACTTGACATAGCTATTTCACTGTGGTAAGATTGATAGTTTTTATAATAAAACTGGTTATATGGTTTATTTATAAGACTTTATTTTGATTTTAGTTCTTGTAATATTTGGCTTATAAAACTCACTGCTCTGAATTCAGTATCTTCCAAGTTTATACTGGGGGAAAGATGAAGAGAAGAGCCAATTATTGCTGGTTTCCTTGGTTTTTCCTTTATAAAAGTATATAACTGAATATGTGTGAGGAATTTTTCTTCTTGACTAGCATAATGAATAATTGTGTGTGCATGGATAGAAAAGCTCTCTACTTTCCATGGAAGTTGTAGAGACTGGTACTGCAGGAGATATCTCCTCTGCAGCTGGTACAAGTTGATTTGTAAGCCTGTTGTGTCAGGCAAAGCCACATTATTCCTCTTACCACTTAAATTGTTGATCAGTTTTGGGTTGGTTGCATCAAATGTTCAACACATTTGATAGCTCCTGAATAATTGCCATGTAATTGTTCATACAGATACCTGCAAGAGGTGGGATATACCGACACAATCTTAGATGTAAAGTCAAAACGAGTACGAACGTTGCTGGGTCTCTCAGGTGATGGTCCAGAGAGGGAAACTGACAAAAACCAGGAATCAATGGTAAACGGAACTGATGTTGAGATTAAACAAAAAGTGATGATTGGGTAAGTGTTCTTAATAATGAGAAATAGTAGAAATTGTACTATAAAAATATTTTTGTTAAAAATATAGTATTATATGTTACACCAATGTGGTAGACTGTGGATGCTGTTTTTAAAGGAAAAAACAGTCTCTCTGTCCCCATTTCTGTTTTTGTAAGCTATGTAGTTGTTATATTGAATGGAAGAAAAATCCCACTACATGATTTTTTTGCTTCTTTTTCTAACCAATACTATGCTAGTCTTGAAAGACTTACATACCATGGTTTTCAACATTAGCATAATCTCTGTGAGAGAAAAGCCGAGAGACCCAGTGATGATCACTGTTTACTTTCCCGATGGCATTTCAGTAATTTGGCATATTGGTATAGTGTAAGGTAGTAATTAGCTTCTGTTGAATAATTAAAAACTTGTCATGGATAGAAATTGGAAGAAAATGAAATATAAATTGTTTGTAGGAAGACTTAATTCATGGACTCTGCATTTTAGGAGATCTTTACGTCTCTGAGAAATGTAATTGGTGGGAATGTATTTTTATTTATTATTATTAGAATAGATATAAATCAATAAATGAAGCAGACTCAGGTCAAGGAAACCTCTTTTAAGAGCAAATTTTGTATTACTATTCCTCAAAGTAATTTAAAGTTGACATAATGCTTCCTTAAGGAAGAATTAATTATTCTGTCCATGGTATTTTTATGCAAGCCAGTATGTTTGCTAATGTACAGATCCCAGTGAAACTTTTATACTCAAGAGCATCGTGTGAGTTCGAATGCAACCTGGAAGATTTCAAGTCCATCCATGGAAACATTATTTTGATAGTTTGACAGATATAATACTACTCACACATGTTTCATAATGTTTAATGAAAGAAATGTTGCACTTCTTCAGATCAGCAGACTTCTTTTATAAAAGATAAGTACCATATTTCAGCATGAAGCCCATAGGGATACTAAACAATTAACTTTGATATTAATATCTAGCATTTCCAGTGTTTGCTGTGAATATGAAGGGTGCATCTTGCCATTAACATTTTTTGATAAAAGAACAAAAAATCAATAAAATGCCTTATTTTTGATAGAGCCTTGCATGGTATACCAGATAGTTTTCATTTAATCTCTGCTTCTTTATTTTAATGTTGTTGGGGCTTTTTTTGCAAACTGAGTAACAAATATTTAAATATGCATTATTTTAATACTGGGTATGTAATATATAATAAAATCCAAAACTTGTCAAGCATTCTGGTTTTTAAGATTGACTTGCAAGGGGTATCATTGTCAATCTGTTTTTTGTTAGGCAAGATTGATGGAAAACTTACTTTTATTTAATATCTTTTAATTTTGTTAAAATTCAAAAACAAAAATATGTCTTATATTAATGCACTGTAAAATATTAATGGGTTCAAAATTCACTGACAGCATCCGTTTGAAATACCATCCCTACAAAAAGTTTCATGTATAGATGAACAGATATAAAGACTTGAAAAGAACTTGGAAATGTTTTTTTAAACTTGCATTTACTATGCTAGATGGAACTTTGCTTCTGAATAACAGGCCAGTTCATCCCAACATGTCTTGTCTCTTGTTAGTTCTTACTGTTCGCAGCCTGTGGCATGCCTGAACAGAACAAACTTGCACTAACCCAAAGAAGAGACTTGGATTTTCAATGATCATCTTCCTACATCTACAGCCACCTGCATCAGTTATAAAGGATCTCTTTATGCTCAGGAACAGATACAGAGGCATTACAGAAAGGAGAAATGCACTTTCTGCAATCAAAACACTATATAGTGTTCTTAAAATTGAAATCCTTCTTCCATATTTCCAATATGTCTTGTTCCTAGGATTATAATTTCCATAATTCTTTGCCTCACTCACTGGTTGGCCTTTTGACAGCATCATGAAACCAGTTCCAGAAATATGCTAAAACATGTTTTATGCACACCCATTGAAACTAATGCCCTAAAATTGGTTCAACACAGTTTTAATGTATAATAAACTTTTTTTAAAACCCCAAACTAGAAATATATAGGAGTATGTTCAAGCATTTGTACTGAAGTACTAGCTGTAACAATTTAAGCTGGTTTTCATGGTGGCAAACAAAAATATTTATTTTAAAATATTCTTCCCTTGTGCCTTTCCTAAAGGTTTAGAGCAGTCCTCATAAGATCAAGATCCATTCAACTATGGGAATCATTATCACTTAACACATCTGGAGAGCTTTAGTTGACAAAGGTCAATTTAGGATTAGGTTCTGTTGCTTCTGATCTTCCTGCCATCTTCAAAACTTCACACAACCAAGGATTCACAGAGAAAATAAACCATAGAGCTGAAATCCAACTTTCACCTGAAATTAGTTCACAAAAGCTTTACTGAAAACAGGCAATAAATCTTTGTTCTGTGAAAAATACGTTATTCTTCACAGAATATGTGTAAGTTTATTTATTATTACATGGTTATTTATTTTAAATGTAATGACATTTTCTTTGATTTTACTGCTGCGGTTCCCAAACTTTGTGCCATAGCACAAGGATGATGCAGGATATTTTAAATTTTTGAGGGAAACAGCAGTTCTTGATGTCTTTCAGACACCAGGGGAACTATTATCTCGAGGTAGATCACAGCTTGGGGTAGGGGCTGTCATAAAAAAATTACAGACATGTTATGAGTGCTACGAATCAAGAAAGTTTTTAAGCCTCTGTTGTACTATATTGATTTTTTTTTATTGCATCATTCATGATCATGATACTTATGATTACATTTAAAAATGATTATGCAAATATTTTCAATATTTTCCTGGGCTGCTTGTTCTGCATAAAATAATTTAGAATCTGTTCATCATGGCTGGGCATTGTAGTCTCAAGAAATCGGGTTGGGAAAAGTGGAATTGGCTTACATTTCCCTATGTATGTATAACATGATACCATTTAGTGAATTTTTATAACTATGGATAAACCTTCATTATATATTTTGTAATAGTTGGATTACAATTATAAAAGCTTTTATTTGGAAGATGTTTCCCTGAATTTGCTGAGGCCTACTTATGAGTAAACATGTATTGCATTTAAGTCTTGTTCCTATCTTGATCATGTAATTTACAAATGTAAAATTTTTAGAAGTGGTAGCTTTGCTTATGTTTCGAAAAAATATTTCAAAGTGACCTTTCTTTGATGTAACAGAATAACAGAGTTGGAAAGGACCACCTTGGAGGTCTTTTAGTCCAAAGGACTAAAGCTGGAGAACCTATAACATTTCAAACAAATGACTGTCTGATCTCTTATTTAAAAACTCTTATTTCAATTAATTGTGTAGTATGTGCTTTAAAAAAAGTAATTGTGATATGCAGGTTATAGGGCCTATGTGTAAAAATAAAGTATAGTGGAAGAGATTTCTTTTATTTCTTTAAACAGTGACAAAACTTGAAATTTATTTTTCCAGTAAATTAAAGTATTGGGAAAATTGTTGTCATAGTTTCAGTCATTTTCTTCCTGACTTCAGTTCTTCTTCATTGTGTAAATGGAAGAAATTGCACGGTTATTTCTGTCTTTAAACAACCGTAAATAATCTAGAAATATCTATGACTTTAAGCAGCAATTACTTTCTTCATTAATCTTAAAATAAAAAGATATCAAGTACAAAACTGAACATTTTAAGGTTCTGGTTTAGTGGTTGAAGCATCATTGCAGTTTCATATATGTTCATTTTCAAAAGTGCTGTCAAGCAATCTTGACTCTGTGTATTTCTCTTTCATATTATCTTCAGTTTCACAGTTGTTATTAGATTATTGTTTTTATTTGGTTGTAAGCTGCCTAAAATTGCCTCTTGGCAAAATGAACAGCATATACGTTTTATAAAATAAATATATAAATAAATGCTGGCAAATGTAAGGATCTAAATATGAATGGAAGGCCCTGGGGTTGGCCAGAAAATAATAATGGTTTTCCCTTGTCCTTGTGGCTACTGGTGCTGGAAACTGATTTTAAGGTTTCACTTGGTAATGAAATCTTAAAATCAAAAATATTTGAATGCTACCAAAAGTAAGTTCTAAACTTGTGTAACATTATTACTATATCTAGATTTTCTACTTTGAAATATGTAGATTTAGCAAAAACAAAAATTTTGTTGTCTGTTGTTGGACTTTACAAAACTCAATGAAAAGATGCACTCAGGTAAAATGATTTGTGTTGCTGTTTTAATTTTTATCTAGAAAACCAGATTTTACAGATTCTGCCTCTCTGCTAGAAACATTTAAATTCCTTGAAAATGCTGCTACAGAATTTAGCGATGAAGAAGAAGATGATGATATTGATGGAAGAGAGCGAACAGTCATGGACACATCAACGGTGGGACTGATAACAAATTAGTAGAATGAAGCTTGTACCAAAGGGGATTTGATCATTCAAAACACACATATTAAAAACTTTAATTGTAAAATACTTGGAAGATGATCAGGGAAAATGCGTGCGTATAGCAGTCCAAACATTCCATCAATAATGGGCTTTCCAGTCTAAATCGGTTGTTTTACGGGTGTTCGGCGATAGACATGCAGAGAAACATCTTGAGGAAAAAGAAAAAACTATGCAGTTATATGTGAAGTGGTATATAAGTCTAAGTCAGTGATGACGAGCGTTTTAGAGACCGAGTGCCCAAACTGCAACCCAAAAACCACTTATTTATCGCAAAGTGCCAACATGGCAACACACACACCCCCATGACCATTGATGACCATCACCTCCCACAGCCATCAGTGACCCTTCCATGACCCCCTGTGGCCATCGGCACCCCCCCACTCTCCTGCAGCCATCAACAACCCCCTACGCACCCATACCCTGCCATGGGTCTCGCGGCAGCCTCCCCCAGATTCTGCAGCCCGCTGTGAGCTGTGCTCCCTTTCAACCTCACTCCTCTCCCCCCCCTCTCCTTTGCCACACACTACCACATTTCAGCCACCCACCTTACCCCAGACAGGGGAGGGAGGAAGCACTCCCATTACACTGCTGGGCAGAGGAGCGAGTGGTGTCAGAAATGTCCTCAGGTCCATGTGGAGAGGGGGAGAGGAGCCCCACATCCCTATGGCTTCCTAGTAAAGAAATCTGTGCTGGGGCGACAGTGTGTGTGCCCACAGAGAGGGCCCTGAGTGTTGCCTTTGGCACACATGCCATAGGTTCGCCACCACTGGTCTAAGTGCTGTTGCTATACTGAATTTTAAATGAGAGTTGGCTTTATAAGTTTTGAAGTCTATAGGTTTACCAGCGGTTCCAACAAAAGAATACTCTTTTTTAATAGTATTTCGTGTACTCACACAAAATAGTTGTGATGAGAGGCCTAACTATTCCCCAAATCTGTAAACAAGATGGTCGATCTTCAAATTTGAAAAATAAATAAATGGATATTTAGTAAAATAGCCTGTTAGAAGGCACACTGGTGAGGTTGTTCCTCACCATCCCCTCCTGATCTTAGGGTGATCACTGCAACTCTCAGATCTTTGACTTTGTTCTAGGCAATTATACTTTTTCCCTAATATAGGTATCGATTTTGGTTAGCTGTTCTTTATATTTTATAAGAATGCCCCTGGCAACTATAGGCTATGTAATGAAGTGAAATTATGTTAAGAGTTTGACAATTGGTTTTGCCATGCCAGATGTTTCATCTGATGGGTATTATGGAAACAACTTTACAACTCATTGGTATTCCCAGGTTTATATGAGACAAATACAGATTATTAAACTGAAGAAGGTATTCAAAGCATGGTATAAATGTTAGATAAAATATTGGCTAATTAATGTATATATTACTAGCTAGAACTAAAAATATATTATCTTCCTGCTTATATATAAAATTATGTGTCTAAAAGGTGCAAGCATGAGAAAAATAGCACATAACGAGAGAACATTTTTGTCTCCCATAGATTGTGAGAAAAAAAGTGCTGCCTGACAACAATGAAGACAGAGATACTGAAGAAGCCCTGAAGGAATTTGATTTCCTGGGTACATCTGATGAAGGGGATGGGGAATCCAGAAGTTCAGGAGATGGTACAGACTGGGGTAAGAAGAGAAAGAAAATAGCTTAAATGCAGTAGCTTACCTGAAACTGGAGAAGCATCCTAGGGGAAATGTTGTTTTAATTATGCAGATTCAAGTTTTGAGCTGTTTCTTAATGTTACTGAATATCTAAAAATATTGACATTATTTCAATACCTACCTACCTTGCTTATTCAAGCAAAAGGAAACAAAGTCGAGACAAGTTTTAACAATCCTTCCATTTTGTGTTTTCAGACTTAAAATGCCCCTCTAAAAGTATTATTTCCAAATCTGAACATTTCATTAGACAAGTATATGAGGCAAATATTGCTTTTTCTCAGAATTAAGAATCCATTTCTTAATTTCCTGTACATGTTATACACAGTTTTGAGTAAGACATAGGAAAAATAGTTTTAAAGATTAGTCTGTGTAACAGCAAGCATTCAGATGAGATTATGATTTTAAAGCTGACACCCCGAAAGCCAGTTTTATGAAGTCTTTCTATTCTGTTTTCCTTCTTCAGAAAGTTCTAAATTCTTCTGTGTTTTGCTTAACAGTACTTTAAGCAGATCTATATTATAACTGCACTATGTTGTATTAAACTGTATAATTCCCTAGAATATGTTTTAATTCTGCTTTTGGTGGTTGGAAGTTTACTGTGCAATGTTCAGTGCTGATTTGATCTTAGAACATTTCTGAAATTGTGAATTGTTCAAATTTGGTTCCCCGGTGGATCATAAGTAAAGAATCCTATACCATAATTTCAGATCCCAGCAATATCCACCAGCAGGAAGAAGAAGAAATCCAATGCATGTTCCGGGAACGAATAATTGAGATTTTCGATAGTGAATGGTCAATCCCCTTCTTGCTTGTAATCATCTGCTTATTGTGGAATTTGTTGCCTATTTACTTCTGTAAACTGAAATTTGTTGGCAAGGTCAACAAACAAGGTTCAATATATCACTACCCTTGACCTAACCAAAGCTTCTGGCATGGAAGTAATAGGGGAAGGCAAATTTTTACTTCAACAGTTGTGGAAAACAAGCCATTTTTTTTAGCATGCTTTGTGAAGCCGTCTATCATAGCAAGATATATATAATTTATCTAGGCATGAAAACATAATAACAACATAGCAATTATGTTAAAACAGATTAAGGTTTAAGTGTGTTGTATTAACCCAGTCTTTAATGTACATTATCTTGATATAAGATTTCCTCTACAATATTTTGAGTTTTTCTTTTTACTCTTTCAGGAGAGAAAATTTGAAATGGAATTTTTTAAAAAATGTGTCTATTAATATTTAGTGTTCATCATTACTAACCCATTTGTTGCAGATTTTATAGGGCTCCAAATACCAACCTTTTCTTTGGCATACTTCTTCATTGTATCCTTGATACATATAATATGAATTGACCATTACCTTGAAGTTATTATATAGTCATGCTTGGTAAATTCTTGTAATTTCTCTTATGCTGTTATATAGAAAGCTACTTCTGTTTATCTACCTACCTTGTCCCTTCCTGATCCTCATCTTTTACTATTTTTCTTCATTTGTATTTGTTGCCATCACCTTGGTAAATTTCCCATATGCCATCTATGGTTTTTATTCTCCTGTGTGTCATTTAAGTAGTATAGTTTGAGGTGTGGTTAACAGAACTGTCACATGCAGATTTTGTTTTAAGATAAATCCCACCCAACCCAATTTGACTGACTATTAGGTAAGATTGCAAAGGACTGAAATTAGAAGAAATATATAACTATCCAATGAAAGAGTTCTTACATGCATGGATTAACGGAGCACCTGTTTTCATACAACATCAGAACAAATTTATTTTTCAAGAGTTGTTTAAGTTCATATCTCTATGTGGTATACAAAGGTGAAAATGAATTAAGAACACGAATCAAAAGTATCATATCCCTCGTCTTCTATCCACCCTCCATTTGTTATTGTTTGGAAATTTGGCAATTTCCTTCTTACTCAGATTTTCTCAAAAAGTGGTATTGAGAAGTAAACTTTCTAACAAGTAAGTAAGTTTCCTAACAGACAGGAAACAGCAGGTAAAGCTAGGCAAAATGTCATCAAATACCTGTACAATCAGCACAGAAGCCCCTCAAGGATGTGTGCTCTCTCCACTTCTCTTCTCCCTTTATACCAACGATTGCATTTTGAAGAATCCCTCTGTTAAAATACTGAAGTTTGCAGATGATACAGCAGTGATTGGCCTCTTTCAAGACAATGACGAATCTGCTTACATACGGGAAACCGAACAATTAGTCTTGTAGTACAGCTGAAACAATCTTGAACTGAACTCATTCAAAACTGTAGAAATGATAATTGATTTTAGGAAAAGCTCTTCTATTTTATCACCTCTTGCAATACTAGATAACACAGTAGCAATAGTAGAGGCCTTAAAGTTCTTAGGTTCTATAATATCCCAAGACTTAAAATGGTCAACTAATATCAAAAACGTCATCAAAAAAGCAACAAAAGAATGTTCTTCCTACAACAATTCAGGAAGCTCAGGTTACTCAAAGAGCTACTGATTCAATTCTACAAAAAAATCATTGAATCCGTAATATGCACCTCTATTACTGTCTGGTTTGGCACTGCAACCAAACAAGACAAACACAGACATCAATAGATAATTAAAACTGCAGAAAAAATAATTGCTACAAACCTATCCTCTATTGAAGACCTGTATACTGCACAAACCAGAAAGAGGACTGAAAAAATAACTACAGACCCCTTGCATCCTGCACATAATCTGTTACAACGTCTTCCTTACAGACGTCGCTATAGAGTACTGCAAACCAAAATAGCTAGACACAAAGACAGTTTCCCCCCCCATGCCATCACTCTGCTAAACAACTAACCTCCTCAACATTGTTAATCCACCTAGTAGGGATGTATCGCTATTATCCTTCTCAACTTTCCTATTATTCTAATTTGTATGACAATTAACTTGCTGCTTATATCCTGCAATCTATAGTAGTTGTTTATTTAGTACCCTAGTATGACTTGGAGATTGCCTAGATGGAATTCAATAACTGCTCTATGCCTATCACAAAAATATATCTTAGACCATGATGAATGTATTTTATGACATGATGGGTGTGATCATGACACGATGATTTGATGAATGTATTTTATGATTGTGGCTTATGATGGGGAATTCTAATCTAATCTAATTAATCTAATTACTTATTTTCTTGCTTGTATGAAAATTAACTTGTTGCTTGTATCCTACAATCTATATGATAGTTGTTTTATTTAGTATCCTAGTATGACTTATAGCTTGCTTATCTAGAATTCTATGACTGTTCTATGCCTGTCACAAGAATGTATCTCATGACGTGATGGATGTAGTCTATGGTTATGATTGTGGTATGTCATTTGTAGCTTGTGTGTACATTGAGAGCATATGCACCGGAGACAGATTCCTTGTGTGAGTCCAATCACACTTGGCCAGTAAAGAATTCTATTCTATATTCAGCTTTATATTTTCTTCAAAATATTGATACGTATGACTGTGAAACTCATTCGTTTTTTAACATTATTGGTGGTTTACTTATTTCTTGTTTCCTCTCTCTTTTTACAACTTCTTAATTTGGCGTAGTCAGGGCGACTGGATGGAGCTGAGCATTTACTGGTCGAATGCCCGTCCTGATGCCTACATGGAGTTCCCAGCAGATATTTTTTGCATTCTAGAAGAGAAACATCCGACACTACCTAGAATTGAACTCTTAACCTTTTGAGTGGGAAGTGAGAGTTTTCACTACTGGGCCATCATGTCACTCATTATAACTCTGCATTGATTTCTCTAGTTGCCCTTTTGCATTATCAGAAGTGCCAGAACTAAATATCTGTCTACCAGTGTTGATACTTTCCAGACTAAAAGCTAGCACTTGTCATTCATAGAAAGATATGGGTGTGCCCATTTGGACAGAGTTGTCTTTAAACCCATGCCGGTTTTAAGAATGAGGATTCAAATACAAATATTATATACTGGTGAACCCATTGTCTCAAGCTTGGTAGAAGGCGCCCCAATATTTTAGAGACTGAGATGAGACCTAGCAATTTACAGAGAGTTTGACTGAGATCGATTTCTTCCACTTACAATAGTGTCTTCTCCCTTTGCTTTGATCTATCACTGCTCTAGAGTGTTTCAAGAGAAATTTTGCTGTTTTATGTTGCTGCTTGTTTTACTGTTGCTTTACTATTGTTTGTACCTTATTGATAAATTCGAAACTTGGTCCTGGAATACAGTCACACATTAATGGAAGTACTTTAGGAAATGGCTGGGGATGTATAGGGAGTTTTGGAATTAGTAGAAGTTAAAAGGGACTTGAATAGGAAATAAAAAAATAGGTGTTCACCAAAGTGATATAGCAGTGATGGTTAACCTTTTAGGCACTGAGTGCCTGGATGAGTCGCAGCTAATGAGTTGCGGCTTGTGATGTCATCGCCCAGCACCACTACTCTCTGAGCATGCACATGGCCCTATAACATCATCAACCAGCATCGCTACTCTCAGCATGTGCATGGTCCTATGATGCCATCACTGTGCGCCACTATTCTCTTTCCGAGCATGAGCATGGCCCTATGACATCATTGCCTGACGCCACTGCTTTGTTTCTGAGTAGGCTCAGCTCGGGCAATGCTGGGATGACTTGGCTTGCGTGCCAACAGAGGGGGCTCTGTGTGCCACTGTGGCACACATGCCATAAGTTCGCCATCACTTTGATATAGCAATATAAAGATCTGCATACAGAAAGACAGAGTGGTTAAAGCACAAAAGAAACTTGAAACTAAAAATAGCAGCAAAACAGTCAGTCTTATGGTGTGTTTGCTCAGCACATACATTTAATTCCAAGATGCTGAGCTGATTGTTATAAAGATAAAATAACTAAGGAATTAGTCAGGAAGAAATACCTTGGGAGGAGGTGGGGTTTCAATCAAAATGAAACAATCGCCTGTTCCCAGAACGCAGAAATGAAAGAAGGAGGCTGAGTTAAGGCACAGATGCTATGAATGACACACAAATTTCAATTTATTTTATCCCGGCTGCCCTTTCAATGGGGCCCTTTCCTTTCTCCATATTGCTAATAGACTTTCTGGATAATCTTGAATAGAACCAAGCACAAAATACCAAAATTACTTAAACTCTTCTTTTTTCTGGGGAAAATGGCCACCGGGAAGCAGCCTCCATAGCATCGGGGCCGGGAGAGACGAGGCTTCAGCGGTCTGGTATGTGGGGACGGGCCTACGCCCGATCCCCCTGAATGGGGGAAACTGCTCTAAACCATTCGCCCTCCCCAAAGAAGACATCAACGGGCACCATTCGGGAGAGCAAAGGGC
>JANHFO010006663.1:561151-575158 GCA_032468095.1 Pareas carinatus | reverse complement strand
AAACTAACCTTATTGATATTTGGAGATGTCCAGGATTTGTTGATTTAAATTTCATTTACCTGTTCATATCAAAGTTTCTACATATAACAAAATGTTTACCTTGCTATTCTTACATTAGATATACTGTAAATATATCTTTTATCTGAAAAAAGACCATTTTTCTTTAGCATTTAGTATGACCATTGTTTGTTAAATTCAGTTAAAATAAATGCTACGCAGCAAAAACAGCTGCTAATGCCATACAATCCACATGCAATTTAGTCATGGTGAGGTTTTGCTAGAAAGATTCAAGGCAAAATGAATAAATGCTAATAGTAAATACAAATATCATCACATTTCTTATTGCTTTGATGAACAGTAAAAATAAAGCTTTTGAAAACAATCCTAAAAGAAAATATTGGAGTCGTCAAATTAATGTTCTAATATTCCGTATGTGAGTTAATATGCTGTATGCCTTGTTGTATCAACCTCTTGCTTTGCATACTTTCAACAATAGCAAAAACTGTTTCAGATATCCCACTGAAACAATTTTATTCATAACATTTAATTGCTACCTTTCAAATCAGAGTTTCTCGGATTTTTAAAGAATTAGAAATGACATATAGGAAGGCAAAAAGGAAGGGGAAGAGGAAGGTGGAAATTTACCTGAAAGTATGAAGGATTCCTTCCATCTTGGTAATGAAAGCGAGCGGATTCCATTGGAAAAGCTACCCTTGTATCCAGATTGACCAGCAACTTTTTGAACTAAGACTTTTCCTCCAGAGTTGTCAATAATTCCACTGTAATAGTAACATATTCATGTTATAAGTACATCGCTAGCTTACTAGTGGTCACTGAATTGCAAGCTCAATACATATAAATTCAGTCCATTTGGAACAGCTATTTCCAGCCCTTTCCTTAGGTGGAACATTATGCCATCTTCAAAAGCTTCTGTAGGTCTTCATTGAAACCAGGAAGTGGCATCATGATGTTCTAGATGTCATGGCATATATGATTTTTCAGACAGCCTCCACATGATTCCAATATTAATTGTTTTTAAAAGTAAATGTTAAAATGGTTAACATCTTGGGGTGGAGGAACCAGTGTTTGCACCCTAAATCTCAGAAAATCTTGTGTACAAATGCTTGAATTGGGTTTGTCTCTCTTTCACGTGCACTGATTATATTAACTCCTCTGTGCAATCCTGAATCCATTTGACAAAATGCTTGATAATTCTAAGACTAGGAATAATTCTATTGTCAGAATATATCAAAATGAAACTCTCTGTTCTAAGTATTAGTAGACGTTTAAGTAAGGTAAGCCTGATGTATAAGAATATGGTTATGTAATTCCCTAAAAGATATCAACTTCTATCCTGACATTTCCACAATGTTATGATTGAATGTATCCCAGAGAGAATGGTTTATTACCATTCCCCATACTAAATTAATAGAAATATCATTGATCTATTTTTATCTATACAATTTATTCAAATCTACATTTGTTTATTTTCATCATAAAAGCAGGCCCCTCAAAACATTTCGGAAAAGTTTCTCTTTTGCTCATTAACTGGAATTAAAGAAGACCTAAATCCATCCTCTAAATCAATGACTCCTTTTGGGCACCAGGGACTGGTTCCATGAAAAAAGGTTTTTCCGTAAACATGGTTTTGCGTGCTGCATGCATCTATGTGAATGGGGATTAGTTTGTTTGGGCAGCCCAGTTGTTGCCATTCCATGGCCCAATGCCGGTCCACGGACCTGAGGTTAGACCCCTGCTCTAAATACTGTATACATTAAGATACACCAACCTGAACTCTGCTCACAATCATTGTATTCACAGATTTGATTGTAGGCTACCTTTTATTTCTTAATTTTATTTTTCATATCTTTTGAGCGTTATACAAAACTTGTGTTGAGGAAAAAAGAAACACACCATGTTCTGACTCTTACACGTATTGCTAATATTGAACATGTTGGTTCTTTCCTTTTGATTTTGGATGCTATTTTGATTTAAAGATTAGTTCTGCTGACCTGTGAATAGCAGCAGCACACACACTGGAGAAAGAGGCATAGATATCAGTGCCATAGACCCGATACTTGACATCCTGACATCCCAAGGGACACTTAGCAATAAATTCTGGGTTGATGATCCTTGCAGCTTTGATGGCACACTCAATCTGTGGAACAGCTGTGAAGATAGAAGTTGAATGTTATGCTTAGTACAATCTGACACAAAAGCTTTGCAGAAAACAAAGAAATGCTATTCTTCATGTGCTTTTATGCTCCTTTTTAAACACTCAAATAAACTTAATACTTAAAAATGAAAATTAATAAAACTCCCAACTGCAGCATATCTCCTATGAGTTTTCTCTTTTTACATCCCAATGCCAAATTGCCTAACATTCAGTGGAATAAGTAGAATTCACATCCATATTATTGATCTCATATCAGAAAACAATAATATTTGAATAATGCATTTAATCCCATATGTATAATCTAGCGATTTGATATAAATTCTTCAGATCTGCTCTGTTAGCTTTTCTCAGGTCTTTCAAATACATTAGGGTCAACTCCCGAAATTTCATGCCAGCAGCTTAAGAATTCAAAGAATTGGCACCCAAGCATATCTGAAAGATTCTAGGTTATATGACCAAATATGAGCAAAGTCTTCATATAAATAATTGCATAAGGAGAGATATAAAATCAGATTTGAATTAGCATTAGAGATCGCGATACAGATTCTTATTCTGCAATTATTATGTTGAAGGGTAGAAATAAAATCAATGCTATAATTGTTAGCCTTGAAGAAAAATAATATTTTATAAGTATATTAGTTTAGTTAAGCATCTTCTTGCTATTCAGTTAGCTGAAGAAAAATTTGGATTGGATCTATGTGGGTTTTAACTCCCTCTCTCGTGGAATGCACATAGTCTTCTTAATCTTCCAGATTCTGTTTATCTTCAGGTGAAGATGTTGTTGGGGTTTTTTTTTGACTTAATTCCCTGAAAAACATTTCACTGTCATTTGAGCGAGAGAGAGAGAATGTCAATTTTTCAAATGAAAACACCAATGGACAAAAGATATTCAGGATCCAATATTCAGGGACTAAAAGTTTTGTCTTTCAAGCTTTCAGACTTTTGTTGGAGTCCATCCACAGGAAACTTCTGTCTATCAGTTCTCTCTAACTTCTCCCTAGCAGAGATATTCAAGATGGTATTGATGAAATGTTGAAGGATTTAGCAAACTTGTGAGAGTTCAGGAAAGTTGAGGATGATTTTAAACCCATACCACTACACAGCACAGCACCTGGAAATGTTAAGCCATGGTTAACTCAGAGTGCTGGCTTTCTATGATTTCTGGTAATGGTTTTTCCAGCCTAGCTAGGGATGCTGAGATTGAACAGGAGATCTTTTACATGTAAATCATATGTTCTGCCATTGCATTATGACTGCATCACTACATGCAGAAAAAATGCAAGTTCTTTCTCCATCATTCCAGATAGAATGTTGAGTAACTGCCCGTAGACTAGTTAGTGTACATGTGACTTATAAATTAGGGCCTATGTAATTCATAGTCTTTCTAATGTTGATATTTATATAGATAAGAAAAGTTTAGATGATTCTCCGAAAACTCTTTCAGATGTGTTGACAGTTTAGGAGTTGCCAGGAAAAACATTCCATTTCCTATATTTGGCATTACTTCCAGCCTAGCATTGCTTCACAATTAAAGCATCAGTTCCAAGCATATATTTATCAACGCCACTGTACAAGATCAGGCCACTTTCATTTCATCCTTCTTCTTTCTCTTAGTAGCTGTTTTTCCTTTCTTCTTTCATTTTATTCATTAATTCATGTTCTTTGCCATGTACAACTCTCACATACAAACCGAAATTTTCTCAATGCCGTAATTGTTAATAGATGGACCCTTGAATGTTCACTACATCAGTAATGGCTTTATTCTATCAAGGATAAGTAAAATAAAGAAATAATAAACTGAGTTGTGAGCCTTTGTGGTTCCAATATATTTTCCAACAAACGAACTCAATTGGAGAAGTCAGATTTGTTTAACAACCGTATGATTCACTTAATGATCACAGCATTTACTTAACAACTGCAATAAAAGTGATTGTAAAATTGGGTTCAGTCACGTGATGACTGGCCTTAACAAATGAATTGCTTAGTGACCAAGATTCTGGTCCCAGATGTCATCATAGCTTGAAGATTATCTGTAGTTAATGGTGCTGTAGTAAATTAAATTTGATTGGATTTATTTCCCCCATCCCTTGTCCTGGCCCATCTTGTCTTGTGTCTTTACTTTGCTCACAATTGTTACATCTTTCCTGAATCTGAAATAATATTGTTTTCATTGAAGGGAACAACAAGAAGCATCTGGCACATAAAAAGAGATTTAGAATAAATGATGCATTGGAAACAAATGCAGCATGCAGCAGTCTGGCCAGGGGTGGGAAACATAATAAGTGGGAAAAGCTTAGCTCAGAATTATGATTATTTATAATGGAAGATGTTGGAGGCTGCATCATTTGTACAGAGTGTTTCCAACATGGTTCTCAAAAGATGTGAAGGAGAGTCTAAACTGAGATTATAGATATTAGCCAATTATATCACAGCTATGTTTACTTACATTGTTTAGATTTCCTGTTTCTCTTTGTAGCTTCTTTAGCAGCATATAAACAAGTCAGCAGCAAAACTAAGACACAACAGAGAAGTTTAAAGAAAATGTACAACAATACTGTCTCCCATGAAATTAAAAATACTTGAACTAAATGGTTTTCTGGGTTTATTTATAGCCTTCTTTCAATTCTCTAAGTGAAATACTAAGGTTTTCTATTAATGTTATTGTCACAGTTTTTTATGCTTGATTTTCACATTTTCTAGTTCTTTCTTTAATTAAAAATCTTCAGAGACTCTTCAATTTATCTGCCTTTATTGGGGATATTAATTTAATCTTATCTAAAACTATGGGGTAACAAATAAAGGGGGGATTATAAAATAGAGTCCATTTGGACACTTACCAAAGACCACTGCAATTGCTGCTATTCTCTTCATGGTAGGAGAAACCTGGCCTTGGAATTCTAATAGAGTTCACTGTAAAATAGAAATTCATTACTTTTATAATTTTATTTGTTTCAATTTTGAGGTTATCCAATGCATCACAAATCATGTGTGTGTGTGAGTGTGTTACAGATTAAAAAACGATATTGAGGAGAAAAAAGAAGACAACTGAAAACAAACCCCTAAAGTCAAGAAAGCAACATCCACCAGAGCCCGGAAGAACAATGAGATCTTAGGCAGTTTGCAAAAAGTCAAGAGGGTAGAAACATTTCAAATCCTTCCATTCTCCATTCATTTAGAACTGAAGATACTTCTTGGATGAGAGGCAAAACATCTTCAAGGGGGGGAAAGTAAGTTCAGTTCCCTTTTGAAAAAGCACCTTTGTGATAACCATGAGCTGGATGAACTGAAAATCTCCATAGAAAATTATCTAGGCGTGTTTCAGTCAGGGTTCAGGCTGGAATTCAGTATGGGACAGCATTAGTAGTTATGGGTACCCTCAATTAAGCAGTGTCATCTTATGGGACCTAGGAAGTGTGCTTTCTTGGTGATGGTTTAACTACTTCAGTAATCTTTAAATTTTAGAGTGACCTTCGCCAAATAAGTATCCTTAAAATGGACTTAAATTCTCAACTTACCAAGCAGCTTTACAATGAGATTCTGGGAGTTATAGTTCTAGTCCTAAAATAACTGGAGGGCATAAATGAAGGCAGATGTAGATTGTGTAAGACCATAGAGATTCAAATAATGGGTGATCCATAAATCATCTCATGTGAAATTCCCTTAGAACCTAGAATGATTGTCATTTTAAATAGTAGTTATTTACTTTTCAGCATGGCACACATATTCATGTTTTTTTTCTTTCCTAAAATAAGATTGGGAAATGTCTTTTGAAGAAGAAAATAACACTTTCTAGCCACACCAAAGAACCATCAATTTAAAGCATAATATTATTTGCAGACTGACTTTTGTTATTCTCTTTGATGAAGTTGCAGAATTAAAGAGCTTCTATCAATAAATTGCTTAATCATAATCCTCATGAACATTTTAGAAGTGCTGGTTTTCAGTGCTTGATTCCACTCGTGGATTATATGGACAAAGAGAAATTCTTCATGTACCATTATGGGATCAACCTGACCAATCTAAGTGGTTGCTCACCTCTAATCTGTAGAAATCAGTTCACACACAGTTTCTTTTTGCTTCAACCCTCTGAACAGGTTGTTGGCATATTTACTGCAGTAAGAGCATAACAAACACTAGGGAGTTTGTGATCCTTTAAAAATAAATTGAGGAGTGGTTAATAGCAAATAGTATATATAAGATTTCAATGATGAACTAGAGATAAAGTGGTCTGCCTTTTGAGACAGTGATCTGTTCATGACACAAAAGTAACCATCCTTTTATTGTACCTGCCAGGGATTTAAAATACTTTTTAAAGTTATGCAACATGCATAAATGATATACAGAAGTGGTTCTAGGAATTCCAAGATCTCAGGCCTGTCTTAAATCCTGTCATGGACACCTTTTAATAAATAGCGACACTTTATATACATAGAATAAAGGAAGAGTTTCCTCAAAACCTTGTGGACCCTCACGCATTTGCTACATTCACCAAGACCACAACGGTGCAGACAATGCTATGTGGAAAATATTTATTCCACTGAAGCATTTATTCCACTGAAATGTGTATGCTGGGAGTGCCTGCTTTTTGAAAGATCATAACTCTCTCTTTTTTCTCCCAGTTAATTCAATCTTAATTATATACCTATAGTATATTGCTCTTAGAGGCCTCCCTAAAAACATTTCCCCCCAGGCAATGAAGTTTGAGTGGAGCTCTTTCTTTCTGTCTCCCTCTCTTTCTCTGTCTGTATCTCTGTCTTAATTTGATAAAACAGCACAAAGAAATGCATTGCTTTGATGTATCATACACTTAGCCATTTTACCTTGGCAAGACCTCAAGGATATCTAACAAAGTTTAGAAACAAAGCAGAATATAACATTAAAATAGGAAGCAAGTGATTAGGAAAGAGATGTGTGTTTATAAAGATTTTTAAACACTGAAAGGATAAGGAGACTACCTTATTCAGAAGGATTCTTTTCTGTCTGTCCTGTGTGAGCTTCTAGGATGGATCTGCTCAATATCCCTCCCCCCATGGTAAGTTGGATTGGGACCCAAAGAAAACCCTTTCTCCTGTGGCCCTAACTGTATGGAAGATCTTTCCCCAATGATATACGCAGTCCTACACCTCTTGTATTTCTGAAAACAGTAAAAAGTATTATTTTCAAAAGGGATTTATTTCCAAGTATTTTTATTGGTTGTCTTCTAGCAATATTCCATAGGTTATGCATGCCATTTGGGTTTATGTCGCCAAATTGATGGTGTATTGATGGTGTATCGTATACCACCCTGAATCTGACAAGAAAGCAGTATAAAAATAGAATGAATAAATTCTAAGGAAGTGTTTTCCACAGCTTGCAAGTAATGCAGCAGAAAGATCTTTCCCATAAGTCAAAAAAGAGACCTCTGGTTCAAGTCAACTAATTAAAAGGTTTCTCTTCAGATTTAACCAGCCAGATGGTTTTGTAATATAAAAAAGGTGATCGATGTGATTGTCAGGACTTAAGAATGTTAGACCTAAAGACCAATGCATAATAATATAGGCAATATATCATTCTTGTACTTTGTACTCATTAGCAGCTTATGTACCCTGGTCTTTTAAATCAGTTGCATCAACCATACACTTTTCGAAGATAAACTTGGATAAATGTTACCAAATCTGACTGACCCAAGAAAGGGTGCAAATATAATAAGCTAGGTATAATCGTGCAAAGGGAATCCTCATCCCTGATGCTCTCTGTGAGTCACTGATAGCTCAGATTCAAGAAGTATTTCCAGACTGCGAGCCTGTTGTTTCAGAAAGAGCACAATTTCACAGTTTATTCTTAAGTCTAGTTTCCTGTTACCAGCCTGTCTTGCCTGGATTTAAGTTTGGTTTTTTCTCCTCCATATAGTTCATTATAAACTATTGACTACTGATTGATTCTTTGAAAGTGGCTGGTAAGGAGCACTAGAACTGGAAATTATTTCATGTTCTTTTCCATTACAAAACTCTAATTGTCTTTCCCAACAGATCCATGTAGATATTGAACAGTATAGACAACTTGATGCAGTCCTATTGCTAGGACATGATAGGTCAGTGGCATGGATTCAGTTTAGGGCTATTAGATCTGACCTACAAAGTCCAGGTGATCACTAAATGACAGGAAAGATTTTGCCCAAACTATCTTTGTTCCAATTAGGTTGTTTGCAACCCAGGTCTACTGACATTCTTCAAAAGGGCATGGTATCAGATGAAAAATAGAACAGAATGAAATGGCTTTTCTATAGCTCGTGGTCAATATGTATTCCTGCCTACCAAGGTTAGCCTGTTGAATCATAGAATAGTCCAGTAGATAAAGCTAAGAGAGATGAATTTCCTTATCTTCTGTCAGTTAGGTTTCTATGATACAGGTCAGATCAGCATTTGTATTCAGGATTAAATCTTGGATGATAGGTGTTTCAACAACAGTTGATCAATCATTAAAGAAAAAGACTTCCAGGTTGGATCTGGCATTTTTTTTGCCACCTTGACATCCTTCATTCATCACTGAATAGTGGTAATAAAATGCTCTTACATTCAGCTATGTGAAGAGCAAAACTGACACTGGAGATTCCTAGATGACAACAGTTCTCTTTCCAATACCAGTCAGTCAGTGTGTCGTTTTCCATTCTATCTTCCATTGCTGAATTTCTACCAGGCCAAACAGAGGGACATCACCATAATTTCTATTAAGAGCCAAAATGTTATTAACTCTTAATCTGGCTGCAAAAAAATTTGGTCCCACCAATTACTTCACTAAACAGAATCATATAAATCATAGAACTGAATAAAATTTGAGTACTGGTTAAAATCATTATTTGTTTATCTTTATTTTCAGAGTCATAAAATATTTTTTCCCTTGTCTTTATGCTTTCCACCCAGTAACTGTCTCAGGATGTGACAACAGTTCATATACCAAGATGAAACATGGTTTATCAGTAGAGCCATCTTGTTATTCTTTGCATGACCTGATTCACTCCTCCACTTCCTAGATCATGATAAATATAACCCCATCATTATGTCCAAATTAGGTAAGCTATGGTTACCTAAGTCATCAGTTTGTCTCTGAGCCACAACTAGAAACCTATTTTAACCCATGGTTTCCAATTCTTGGTGCATAGCAAACAATACCTTAAAGAAACTGTTCTTTGTGATTCAGATTGAGTGGCAAGCTATATCTATCATGAACCATGAAATGAGGGATGAATGTAGAATACACAAGAAATGAGCAGCATGAGTGGCTTTAAAAACCGAGCTGTAGATTGGCCAGGATAATAAAATTAGTGATTAGGATGCAAATGCACTCAATTTATCACTAGCAAATTAAGTCAGCTCCTGCTCCCCTGAGGCAATTACTTCTTACATTTACCATTGATTTTTATTTCAGCATAAATCCCTTTACTAAAAAGTAAATTTCACTTATTTCAGTGGTTGTTTTTATGAGTATATAAGTAGATAAATAATCATAAAGAAAAAGCTTTTGTTAAGAGATCATTGTTGAAACAATCTTTCCCCAGCTGACCTTTCTGGTCTCCCTTTTGGTGAATCTCCTTTTAATACTACTTATAGGTATTTACAGGACTGCATTCTACCAGCAAATACCTCCCGCCGACCAGTACGCTCCCACAGGGAGGGCCTCCTCAGGGTGCCATTGGCCAGGCAATGTCGGCTGGCGACCCCCAGGGGGAGAGTCTTCTCTGTGGCAGATCCCACCCTCTGGAATGGCCTCCCCCCAGAGATACGGATAATATCAGACCTTCGTGCTTTCCAGCATGTCTTAAAGACTTACCTCTTTGCCCAGGCCAGGTTGGCCTAGTCTCCCCCTCTCCCCCTCTCACTATTTTAGATTCTTTTATCTGATTTTAAATTGGTTTCAACATTTGGTTTTTAAAGTCGGCCACAGTTTAATATTTTGAATATAGTTTTAATCTTGATTTATCTATTTTGTGTATTTTATATGGCTGTACACCTCCCTGAGTCCCATGTGGAGAAGGGCGGTATAGAAGTCCAATAAACATAAACATAACATTCAAAACAAATGAGTACGAGTAAATGGGGACAATAGGACAGGGACGGTAGGCACGCTGGTGCACTTATGCACGTCCCCTTACTGACCTCCTAGGAATGGAGCGAGGTCCACAGTAGACAGTTTAAGGTAAAAGTTTTGGGAGTTTGAGGATGTAACAACAGCGTCAGGTAATGAGTGAAAAGGAGGTGAAAAGTATCTAAATCTTGGCACAATCTTGAAGATAATGTCTTTTCAGTACAGCTACTCCTCTTTACAACCAGGATTGGGATTGGGATTTTTGCCGCTAAGTGATGCAGTTAAGTGAATTGTGCCAGGTTTTGCCCTGAGCATTAAGTGATTCTGGCTTCCCCTCCCCCCCTCGACCTGCAAAGATCGTGGGTGTCAATCGCATAACTCCGTTGCAGGAATCATAAATGCATGCTGGTTTCCGAACGTCAAAATTTGGATCCCTCCCCCTCCCCTCCGGCTGTGGGAACACTGCAATGGTTGTAAGTCTGAGGACCAGTCCCAAGTCACTTTTTCCACTGCTGTCGTCACTTGGAACAGTCACCGAAAGATTGGTTGTAAGTTTGAGATCTCGGGCTCAACTGGTGGGCCATGTGGGATTTGCAACAAGGCTGCGGAAATGACTGGCACACCCTTGTGCACTCAATTGGTGTGAGCAGCAGGCGCGTATGCACGCTGCTTGTGGAAATGGAGCTGCGTGTGTGGTAGCCAGCCACTCTCTCCCGCCCTTCCCCATCCACAAAACCAAAAACATTGGGAAAATCTGATTCAGGGCAGGGAGCCCATCCCTCAGCATAGTGCAAGCATCTTAATTAAGCAGAATCTTAGACATTCCTTCCATTTTGAGGGCAGTTTTCGCTTCATGCGAGATTATCAGCCACATACATGGCCAGGCTCCCTGTACAGGTAGTCCTCAACGTATGGCCACAATGCCCAAAATTTATGTTGCTGTGTGAGACATTGGTTCCATGGGCCTTGGGGAATTCTGGGAGTTGAAGTCCACAAGCCTTAAAGGGACCAAGGCTGGAGACTTCCGTCATCAGTCACTTTTTTCAGTGGCGTCATAACTTTGAAAGGTTACTAAGTGAATTGTTGTAAGTCGAGGACTGCCTGCCCAACCTTTAAAAGAATCAATAAGATGCCAACATGAAGCAGAAATCTTCAACCCCCCATAGTGACTGCACCAAGGCATTGATGCTTGATTCCCCCTTAGCTGAGTGAGATTCTCGAGAGAAAACTGAAAATGGGAGCCTACATTTTTCTGCTCTGATGCACTACAAGTCCCATCTTCCTGGTGCTTAGGCTTAGTGGGGGGGGTGATGTGACCTGACAATGCCTGAAAGCTGCAGGTGCTTGATTTCCATTTGGGTCTTTCTTCATTTCAGCGATTCGGGGATGGAAAAATAAGTCTTTTTTTTGTTACGGGGACGGGGGGAAAAATCTGTAGGCCTTTGAATTCGTTACTAGATATTTTTTTAGGCCAGACCTGCAAAAAGCTTTGCAGAATAGAATTGATTTGCACTTATGCTTGGAATATTGTGACATCGCTTCCTGGCTTAACACCGGGAAAGTCAACTTACCTATGTCCATAATTGGAAGCAGAATTTATATTGCTAAGCAATGCAATCATTAAGGGACTCTCGCAGCTGATTTTATAACTTGTTTTGCAGTGGTTGTTAAGTGAATCACTACCATTAAGCGACTCTTCTGATTGTTAAGTGAATCCTACAGTCGTTAAGGACATCCAACTGTTACAGAATTCCTTACCACAGAATTGGGACACAGGACCACGAAGAGTTGGAGAAAATAGGTTTATTCGTGAACAGTGGTTCAGAGTATTCAAATGCCAAATTCTGAACCACGGGCAATGCCCAGGGTGCGGTTCTTATACCCCTCAGCAGACACCACCCCTTGCTTCCCTTATTCCCACCACCCCTCGCTTCCCTTATTCCCAATCAAAGCGTTAACTGAATCTATTTATTTATTTATAATTTTATTTATACCCCGTCCTTCTCCCGAAGGACTCAGGGCAACTAACAGGCCTAATAAAAACACTATACAACACAACACAGTAAAAACAACATTAAAAGTATTAAATAGGGCCTAATTAAAATGATGGGAGAAATGATAAAGTGATTTCCATCTAAAACATAAAAAATTGGCTAAAATGTTTAAAACCCGTTCAAAAATTTAAAACAAGGGGGCTAGGGCTCGGATAGGCCAGCCTGATGAAATAGGTGGGTCTTCAGGGCGCGGCGGAAGGTCCGAGGGTCAGGGATAGTACGTATCTAATGACACGCATAGAGGGAAGCGGAACATATATATCAAAACCAGTGTATAGAAAAGTAGAAAACATGCTTATGACAATATTTTACACCATCAGAAGTTTACTGTTCCCTATTCCTGTACAATTCAGTTACAGTGGTTACTTGGCACACAGGTCATGATTACAAGATTAATATGTCTTTATCCAATCTATAAAGTACTATCAGCAAAGCAATTCCAGGTACTGGTTTAATGGCCATTCCCAGTCTACCTCACAACGTCTTGATAGACTTTGCTGGTCGGAAGCTGGCTGGGAATGTTGCAGTTGGTGATTGCATGACCCAGGGATGCCGCAACCCGTCATTAATACATTCAAGTTGCCAAGCTCCCAAATTTTGAGCACGTGATTATGGGGGATGCTACGATTGTCATAAATGCAAGGAGAGTCATAAGTAGTTTTTTTTTCCCCAGTGCCATTGTCACTTTGAAAGATCGTTAAATAAATAGTTGTAAGTCGAGAGCTACCTATATTTCTTCAAGTTGCCCCTTATTTTGAAAGAAAATAAGAACTAAGTGGTAAGGATAAGAAAATCAGGCAAGGAAATATGGGCAGATAAGCAATAAATCTGAAATGTAAAACAAATACATTGTGACTGATTGTTAGAATGTGGAACCACTTGCCTCCAGAAGTTGTGGGTGCTCCCACACTGGAGGTTTTTAAGGGTCCGTTCCAATTCTGTTATTCTGTTAGACGCTTGTAGTATTGTCAAAATATTTCGTGTCCATTTCCCAATCAAAATCCGTGCCTTCTTGTGAAGCTTTAAGCTAAACACGATTAATTGAAACAAAACCACAAAAAGGAAATCTCAACAGAAGGTCATGCATTAAATCAATATTCAAATGATCCATCGATTGAAAATATGGACCTAAATTTTGCAGGCAGCATGATTCTGCGTACCAGATTGTATATAAGAGTGGTTTCTAATTACAAAATTCAACCTGTGTCATCTAAATGCATTCTGTAGTAGTCCACCGCTCTTAAAAGGAGGAAACAGCTCCAGGATTTGAGAACAAACCCACAGAGTCTAATCTCGGGCATAACTTGGAGTCGTTTTTCATAAATCCCATTTGTGGTTTATGTGCAGAGTTTTAACTCTGGGGCTGTTATGCCTGAGAGTCAAAGCTGTTTTTATCAACTTGGCTACCCCCCCAGATGTGCTGGACTACAACTCCCATCGCTCTGTCGACTGCATATGGGCCTACCATCCGGGGAAGATGGGACTGGCAATCCAGCTTCCTCAGAGAGCATCTGTTTCAGGAAAGTCTGATCTGCGCTTTTGTAAAAGACTCTGTTCCGGAATGCTGTTTTCCCCGGGAAAATTCTCTTCAAGGGTTAAACTGACCGAGATTTCTATTCCTAGGGTGTCTTCTAGGAAGCAGGGTTGTAAAATGGGTTTAGGTCACTTCCTGCTTTTAACACTATTTCCCACCCACCCCCTTTTTACACCCCACAA
>JANHFO010006663.1:507932-519225 GCA_032468095.1 Pareas carinatus | reverse complement strand
CTGTTTTGAGTAAAAGGTTTTTGCAACTCACTGCAGTCTGCGCTCGTGCTTTGCTGCTACTTTTTGGTACAGACACTTCTGTTCTGCGCACCATCCTTGTAACCAAGAACCTGTTTGTAGCCAACACTGGTTACAAGCCAGGGGTGCTCTGACAGTCACCCCCCCCCGAACTTGAAATAGTATCTTGTTCTACCTTTTATTTTAGCTGCACTGATTTACCCTAAATCAGTACTGTCACCAACTCAAAGGTACATTTTGAACTTCACAGCAAAGTAGCTTTGTACGTTGATTCTCAGTTGTCATTTTATCATTAAAAGCTTCTCAGTTGTCATTTTATCATTAAAAGCTTCGTCTTCCTGAAAAGTAATTGCAAAGTTGGTTTGCATGTAACTCACTTATAGAACTAATCAACTTTCACATTAGATTAATATTATTAAATCTTAATATTTAATCTTAGACTAATTTTATTTTAGCACTTTCAGTGTCAATAGGTGTAAAAGAGCATTTGGTTTTGAGACATTTGCTGTTTTCAAGCATGTTGGTCATTTTCAAAGTACTGCTGCCTTGATGGACAAAGCTAAGCAACACTCCCATACTTGAATGCAAAGTCCTGTAACCCCTCTTGCTTTCTCCTTTTTATTAAGTTGGTGGGTTCCAATACAAAACACTGGAATGCAGTTTCCTTTCATTTTTATTTGATCAGATTGCCTCCAATATCCATTGTTGGAGGCTGGAAGGTGTTTGTTTTGTTTTAAAGATAGTGGATGCTTGAGGCAGGTGCTCTCCAACACACCAGCTTCATTCTTTTTTTATTTGACAGTTTAAAGATAAAACGAACGGTTTTATCGGCTTCTTGAGCAACACAGACGTCCTGCCCTTAAATATATATATATATACAGAAATCCTGCAAAAAGATTCGTTTCTAAAACCAGCCGACTCTGAAAAGTCACCGACATTGTCCACCTAAGGTTGTTTTAACAGGGATTAAATACGAAGGATTCAAGCTTCGCTTTAGCTTCAGCAGTTTCCCTCTTAGAGCGGCTTTTGGCCCGGCACTGCGGTGATTTCCACGCAAGACTTCAGACGACCCGCAGGACTCGGGAAGAGAGCCAGGCCTTTCCAGCAGGGAAGCGGCGACAACCATCAGCATCTCCGGGGGATGAGGTGGGAGACCGACGGAGTCTTGGCTGGAGCGGCTGCCACCCTTCCAGCCGCCGAAGGGAGAAGCCGCGAGGGCATCCCTTCCAACCGCGCCAAGACTTCCCTCCCCCCCCCAGCTGCTCATTCGCCCGGCACAGACGCCTCGGCAGCTGTGTTGTGGCGGCGGCTGCAGACAGAACCCGATTGCCCGGCACCCTCTACCGGCGTGGCGACACCCCGGCTGGGCTGAGGGTGGGGAGGGAGGAGGAGGAGTGGGAGGGGACAAGCCGCCGACAAACGGCAGAGACCTCCCGGAGACGACGAGCTCGCTGCGCCCGCAGCCGCCACCCGGGACCGGAGGGTGGAGGCAAACCCCGGGGTGGGGGGCGGGTGAGGCGCGCTTTCTTTCTGCTGTGTCGCCGGGCAACTGGAAGCGGCTTTTGCAACGGGCGAGGGAGGCGGCCCGGCTTCTCCATCTTCTCGCCGGGCTGGGCAGGGCTGGGCCCCGGTGGGAGGGGGGAGGTTGGCCGGGCGCGGCGGCAGCAGCAGCAGAGCGCGAGGATGCTCGTAAAGTGAGGAGCGTCTCGCGTTCAGTGGCGAGAAAGGGGTGGCGCGGCGAGCCAGATGCAAAGCCCGGGCGGCGACCTGGACGGCGGTGCCCCCTCCGCGGCCTCTCTCCCCTCCCCATCCTCCCCTTCTTCTTCTTCCACCCCCTCATCAATGGCGCTGGGAGGGGTCGGAGATGGCAATGGTCGTGCCCGGGCCCCGGATGGCGTCTCCGGCTTGAACCCGCGGCGGCCCCAGGAACTGCTGGAGGAGGTGGAGAAGCTGCGGGAGGAGAACGACACCCTCAAGGTGAGCTGGTGGGGGGGGGGAGACGAAAGGTGTGGCCCAGCCGGAATTGAGGATGGAGGGGGTCTTTTATTCTCCAAACACGAGTCCGCATTACATTACAGGAGAGGAATGGAGCAAGAGGGCCCTTCGTCCATCTGTTTTCCTAGCTGCGTTGGGAGGGCGAGTAGTGGTGTGATTTGATGCCACTCTCCCCCTCCATGTATTGCCCAGAAAATGAATCAATCGATCAAAACGGCCCTCCTTCAGTTTTCTCTACTTCTGCCCTTGGCTTCCCTGAACTTGTTAACAAATGTGCAAGGATGGCTTAGAAAAGCTGGCCCTATATAGATGTTTTTATTAAGCTATGCCCCCCCCCGGGCCTTATCCATTGCAAGCCACAATGGCTAGGCCGGGATGGCATTGCAAGCCAACTTAAACAAAGCGTTTTTATGATTTGCTAGAGTGGGTGAGCCTAGCCTGTCATTTTCTATAGGGAATTTTTAATGATGACAAAAGACACAAATGTTTTGTGGAGTGATACTTCTCTGGTCCATGGTGCTCAATTACAGCATGCATGTTTTTGTTTATGACAATAAAAGATCATGATTGGTATGTTGAGAAACTATCTTGTTCTAGTGTGTTAAGCAGAATTCTGAATAAAATGTAATTTTATTTTATTTTTCAGAACATAATACTTTTATACCACACTTTATTTCTGCTGCAGACAAAAGGAGTATGTTTAAAAGATCTCTTTAAAAATCAAACTGTATTGTGCAGTTATTGATAAGCTATTCAGAAGTAGCTTACCCTCATTCATTTGAAAGTTCTAATATTGTATGGTGGATTTGAAATATCTATAGTAATGTAGTAATGTAGTTTGATAAACTGTAGCACATAATTTGGGCTTTTGATGCCAAGATTGGATAATTACTGGTAATACCTAGCATGATTTTATCATAGATTAATAATACAGGGGTCAAAGCATGGGAATATTCATTCAGTATGCATAAGGAATTAACTGATACATACATCTGTGTGACCTTAAATCTTAATTTCCTTGTAAAAATGCATATGATGCCTATAGATTATCTTAAATCTCATTTCCCTTTTTAAAAAACATATAAGAAAAGCCTATAAGTATAATGTGTTTCTACCTCCTCTCATTGAATGCCAGAATGAGATAGATGAGCTGAGAACTGAGATGGATGAGATGAGGGACAGCTTTTTTGAAGAGGATGCATGCCAGCTACAGGAAATGCGTCATGAATTGGAGAGGGCTAACAAAAATTGTAGGATTCTACAGTATCGTCTTCGGAAGGCAGAGCGCAAAAGGCTCCGTTATGCACAAACTGGAGAGATTGATGGAGAACTTCTTCGTAGTTTGGAGCAGGACTTGAAGGTATCTCTGGGTTAGAAGTTGGCAAAGTGATAAAACATTCATGAGATCTTTCAGAAAAGGCTGTCAGGACTTTCTTGCAATTTTTAGGATAGGGATTTTATTCACTAGAGAATCTAAATGCAGATTTAACCTGATAAAATGATGTTAGAATAAAATTGGGATTGTCAGTATATTTTGAAACATTAATTATAATTGGTATAGACCTAAATCAGGAAACAGCCTATTAAATTTTGAAGGGAGTCTCAAGCTTTACAGTGACAAATAATTATATTTTAATTAAATTGTTTAATGTGTTTAATTGATCAATGTGTATGATGGCAAAAGCACTAAATATGAGAATAATACATTCACATTTTTAACTATGTATTCTAATTCAATAAACAAATTGACAACTCATTTTCACATACTGCATAAGTATTCCATCTTATAGTGGCATACTAGAAGCAAAGGATTTTTAAAAATAAATACATGTGAGAGCTTCTTAAATTTATCAATAAAACAATTCGCATCTGTTAAGGGTAGTACTTATCCAGATACCTGTACTAATATTTTACTGATAAGAATTTCAGATTTAAATTTGGGTTAGATTATATCCAGTGATAAAAATGAACAGAGGGTTAGTCCTTGATTTTGGAATTTCAAGTGCAGTGCCATCTCAGTTGGATAATCATTGTTCAAATACTAATTTTGTAAAAATTATCAAAATCCCTACAAGTTCAAACTGAACCTCAGTCATATTTCCATTTTTTTAAAAAAACACTGGGAAAACGGTATATTGATATCATAGTAGAACTGAATTGAAAGATAACTAAAATGTAATTACTTATTTCTATAATACAGTATCTATGCCATTTCAATTTTTGTTTGCTACGTATAAATTTCTATAATTGTATGACTATAGTTAACTGTATTGTAAGTTTCTAATCATGTTCCGTTTAGGTTGCAAAAGATGTTTCTGTGAGACTTCATCATGAGCTGGAAAATGTGGAAGAAAAACGCACAACCACAGAAGATGAAAATGAAAAGTTACGACAGCAATTGATAGAAGTAGAAATTACAAAGCAAGCTCTGCAAAATGAACTTGACAAAATGAAAGAGGTTGGTTCTCTCTGCTTGTCTCAAAGGATTGAGGAATATTATCAAATTGTCTACTCTGAATTTCATAAGCACTCTTTTAATGAATAATAAAGATGCATGACCAAAGTTCATAGCATCGAAGACTATCCAAAACTATATAGAAATGGATGAAATTAAAAAAAAAACCAAGATATTTTCCTAAACAACAAGGATGAGTCATTTCAACCTTTATATATTCAATTTTTTTAAAAAAATCATTCTGTTTTTGAAATGAGAATCAATGAGTCTTGATGTGAGAAGTAGCTTTTGTTTTCCAGAAAAGTTAAAGACAAAACAATGCTGCTCAAAAATTATAAAACTGTGGGCTTTAACCCAGGATACCGTTTTAAAAAATTGCATGAAATGTCATAGGATTAGTGATACTTAGCAATTTATTGGGACTATTGCTATTGTAAAAGCCTCCTTGCTGCATAGCAGGCTCTCTGCCTGAGCTCCTTGATTGCATTTTTCGGGTGGACTCCAATCTGCCTTCCTTGTGAGTGGAATCTGAGGTGAGAGCCATGGACCAATTCCAGATCATCTAAGGTCCAACACAAGTCAATGGTCACACTTTTGATCTAGATTTCTTCCTGTAGTAGTGGCAATGTGCTCTGGAAATTCAGAGAACTCTCTGTGACTCCCCTGCCCTGGTCAGATCATGCCCTGTTAATCATGAAATATTCTGGTCTACTCCCCATCGCAGGGAGGTGGCTCCCTATCCAATGGCCTACCGCAGGACTGATGGATCTTGGGGGAGGGGGTTACAAAGGGAGAGGCATGCTGCATTGTCCTCTTGAGGCTCTGACTGTTATCTGGAATAGGAGGGTGAAAGTGCCTTGTATTAGATTGTGTCCGTGTGACCTTTCTACTTTTGTGAATCTCATCATTCTTTGAGATTTATGGAAGAGTTGAGGGAGTAGATGTGAATTAAGAGATACCCAGAATGCTATTGGGGGAGGAAAAAGAATGAACTTGTGTGAAAAGGGCTGAGAGCTGTGTCAATAAGGCTGGCAAAGCACCAGCACTTCCCTGCTCTTATTGCATCCACAAATGGCTGACCACAGTTAGCTCTGTTTAGGATGATCAGCCCTCTTAGATGAAAAGAACTCCAAGATACTTTCAGGACCATCCAGAGAAGAGCATCTGTGAGACAAAATTATTTGGATTCATTCCCATCTTGGTACAGCTCCTGTGGAGTTGACTGGGACAGTCTTGTTGTGTTATTTGGGTGAAGTCCAAGCCTATTGGGTCCAAGGAAGCAGGATTGTGAGCTCAACCATCTGCTTATTGGATCCATGCTCTTCTTGATTGACAAAAGCTTCCAGGAAAGTATTGTGGTTGAGTTTCAGTGATAATAAATTCTTCCTTAAAAGAGCGACCGGTTTCTTGGATGTTTCAAATTGTGCAGACAATGTACACAATTTGAATAAGAAAAATGTTTCTATCTTTGTTATATAGATGAATTTATGGTACATCTATAAATTTGTGCAATCACGAATGGTGATCAGAATTCTGATCTATCAAATTCTTGAAACACAGGTATTGGATTTTGAGAATCCCAATAAAATGGTGAAGGGTTGAACTTTTTTTTTTGCTTCTTTAGTCATTTTATACTTCAATATTTCACAGACTTACCGAATTGTCAATAGAAGTCTATAACATAATTCAGAAATAGGTGACAAATAGGATGATACTGGGAAGCACTTGATAATCATTTCTGTTTATTGAACTTGTGAAAAACCAAGTTAGTTTTTCATCTGCATCAAAAGCAGGAAGGGTTTTCTACTTTGTCTTGTCTGCCCACAAAGTCCCCTTTTAATTGATAGATCTATTCTGCCTATTCCCTTAAGGCATATTCTGTTTATCACTACCAGCCAATACACTGCCCATTGACAGCATTTGCAAAACAAAACTAATTAAAGGAAATTCAAGCTCTTGTGCTGATTCCAGGATCATAACATCATATCACACTATATTTTAGCATTCAGGATTTCATAGAGGGTGCTGTCTGCCTTGCTTTTATTTGTTTGGGAAAATTAAATATCAACCTTTTTTTTGATAAGTCAATATTGAATTACAACAAATTAAATATCAGTGGAATTTTCATTTTGTCAGCCTTCATTTTTATAACTTCTGTCCTTTCTGATTTGTGATTCTTGGTAGAAGGGTGAGCAAGATAATGATTAAATACATGATTTTATTTTAGTCAACTTGGTTTACTATGACAAGAATTCTGCAAGATAAATTTATAAAACTTTCTTCTACATGACATTTAGAGAATGGCACAAGATTTCATATGGAAATATTATGCCATTTAGTTTCTTAAAGTGAAATATAGAGGCAGAATAAAGACGGGTGCCATTAATAATACAGATCTAACAAAGCTTGATAAAAAAATATGAAGTTGATGACATAATCATTTTCTATCTCCCCCCACACACTTTTTAAATTTTATTAGTTTTGAACATGAATAGAAATGTAAGGATAAACAGACAAACCAGCAAATACATTTCAGCTTACATTCATCACAAGTCAGACAGAGATATGGTCATAAAGAAAGGATCCAGTCAAAAAGTTCCTCCACAAATAACATAATCATGACTTTTAAATCTAATACTACGTCATTCTTTTCAAACTTTGTTATAAATCTTTATCCCTTTACCTTTTGCCTCAACTCACATTTACCATGAGTCAATTAGAAATATAATCATATAAATCAAATCCGATCAGAAAATTCCCTCACATATATCATAATCATAACTTATTCATTTCATATTTTCTATTTCATTTTTTTGAATTGTTATAAATCTCTGTTTTTCCTTTTACCAATTCATTTTCTTCTTTTCCACCACATCTCTGCCTTCTTTCTTGTCCTTCCTTCCAGAACCTTCCCTTTATCTTCTGTCCCTTCTTTCTTCCACCTTCCTCATCCTTCTTTCTCTTTTCATTCCATTTTCTATTTCCTTTTCTCTTTCTTCCTCTTCCTTCATTCAAATTTCCTCTTACTTTCTTCCTACTTCCTTTTCCTCCTTCTTAAATCTTCCCTCATTCTTCTTTCCATTCTTCCACCTTTCTCATCTTTCTTTCCCTTTTCATTTCACTTTCTGTTTCCCTTTTCTCTTTCCTTCTCTTTCTTCCTTTCAACTTCCTCTTATCTTCTTCCTACTTCCCTTCCCTTCTTTTTTCTCCCTTCTTCTTTTCTTCTACTTTCCTTCAATATCTTACTTAGCGCCTCTTCTCTCCTTATTCTTTCTCCTCCTCATCATTTTATTCTAGATCCATTCTATATTTCTTCCATCTGTATCATGTTTCCTTGCCTATCTCATTACACTTTTATATCTTTTTTCCTATTTTAATTTTAACTTTAATTTTTTTATTATTATTATTTTTTATTTCATTTTGTGGGGGAGGAAATATTTATTAATTCTTGAACTAAATTCTTAGAGAAATCTCATGAAGATGTAAATTTATCTACTTCAGATCCAACATCAATCCATTCATTACAACATATTTAGGCTTATTTCACCCTATTAAAGAGCTGTAGTGGCGCAGTGGTTAGAGTGCAGTACTGCATTCTACTTCTGTTAACAGTCGGCTGCCAGTAAGTTCAGCAGTTCGAGTCACGCTAGCTCAAGATTGACTCAGCCTTCCATCCTTCCGAGGTCGGTCAAATGAGGACCCAGATTGTTGGGGGCAAGAGGCTGACTTCTGTAGACCACTTAGAGAGGGCTATAAAGCACTGTGAAGTGGTATATAAGTCTAACTGCTATTGCTATTGCTATTCAGAATGCAGGATGAGAGTTGGAAGAAACCTTAGAGGTCTTCTAGTCCCCTTGGTCACATAGGAGATCTTCTAGGGGGTTGTACTAGCAGACCTCCAAGGTCTCATCCAACTCTATTTTGATTGATTGATTGATTGATGTCCTGGGTGCTCCAACACTGGAGGTTTTCAAGAAGAGACTGGACAGCCATTGGTCTGGAATAGGGTCTCCTGCCTGAACAGGGGGTTGGACTAACTGACCTCAAAAGTCCCTTCCAGCTCTATTCTGAATTAAATTAGATGGGAGACTCTGGAAAATATCAGATTGAGAAATACAAAAATCCCCCAAACTCAAGGAAAAGCCAAATCATCCATCCATCCAATCATTTATCCAACTGCCAAGATTTCAATTCAACCTGAATGCAATTTCCTTTCGTCATAATTACAGAGAGAACAAGGGCAAACAACCTCTTAACACTTGATTCATCACAAAATTCCCTTTATTTAAAGAAGACAAGTGCCCCAGTTCGTCACATCCCATTTTAAGATGATACTTGATTTTGTTTTTATTATATTGAAAAAAAATGAAAGAAAATATAACCTCTCAACTCTGTTAGTTCTTCTAATTAAAACTGTATGGCCACATAGCCCAAATCAAGAAGCTACAGGGCTGCTGTTGTCTTATGAACTAATAGAAGATGAAGTTGGGTTTTTTTATATATAATAATAATAATAATTTAAAATACCATTTTTATATGCCTGTCTAGAAAATGCTAATTGACTGTTTTATATTCTGTTTAAGGCCCATCCAGCTGGGCACAATTATTTGCTTTAAATATTTGCACTCGACGTGTTCATGTATTTTTCTATCTTCCACCCCCTCATAATCACAGCTTCTTGTTAAAAACAAAAATTACCAAACAAATACGAAGAAAAATTAACGCATTGTCTTAAATAGTCCCAAATTTAACTTCATTAGTATGCCAAAGGGAAAACGGTGAATAAGAATTTTTCAGACATGATAACGAAAGTTATCATGAAGTCTCCCGTGGTCTTAAAACACCTGGAACTGAAGTGCAGGAATTGTAAATTAAATTCTGAATGTCAAATTTAGGAATTGGATGGTGGTTTTTTTAAAAAAAAATCTAACATCTTATGACCAGATTCCAAATACAGGTAGACTTACAACAGTTTGCTTAGTGGCCATTCAAAGTTACAACATTACCGGAAAATGGGACGTATGACTGTTTTTCACACGAGCTTACTAGCATGTGATCAAAATTCAGATGCTTGGCAACAGGCATGTACTTATGATGGTTGCAGTGTCCCCTTTTGCGACTATCTGACCAGCAAAGTTAATGGGAAAGTCAGATTCACTTAGCAACCATGTGACTAACTTAAAATCTGCAGCGATTCGCTTAACAACTGTGGCAAGGAAGGTCGTAAAATGAGGCAAAGCTCACTTAACCAATGTCTCACGTAACAACAGACGTTTTGGGCTCCGATGTGGTCGTAAGTCGAGGACCACCTGTAATCAAATCAAATCTTTATTACGGTCCACAGACCAGCTTGGAAGATCACAAATGGAGATCACGTTTATGCCAGAACCATTTTAAATACATATCGGTTGCCAAGCACCTAAATTTTGGGTCACATGACCACAAGGTTGCCATAACGGTCATTTAAGTGTAAGGATCAGTTGCAAGTCACTTTTTTTCGATGCTGTTGTAATTTTGAACCAAATGAATGGACGTTAATCCGAGAGCTATCTAAAAAATGATCCAGAAAAAAGAGCCCCAAGTAAGGATTAAGATTGTGTGACAATCCTGCAACAATCTTGTTAGTAACAAGATTGTGAATGGAATTGCAGGCTATCAAGTGAGTCACTGTGTCTTTGTTTCAGCTCCCTTCAAATGAATTGTCTTCCTCAGTTCTCTTCATAATCATTAGATAAAGAATATTACAGAATAACAAAGGGGTTACCAAACACTCAACATCATTACGAAAGCAAACAAATTTATCAGGCCGCTAAGAAAGGCAGTGTTCAAAATTCTGTGTATATATAGCACCACAGATCAAACGAAGTGCACTGTCACCATGTGCTTTACTGCTAAACCATTTAAACTATAACAGGAAACAGGAAGTTCTACTTAGAACAAAAAACATAGAGTATATGCCATAATCCAAACTTGCAAACACTGCCATCTAATGGGTGAAAACTACTGTAGTTGTTACACAAAAATGCATTCCAACATGCTGTGTATCCGTCCACCTAGCAGCATATTCAATAAAGGTCAGAAAAATCAAGAAGGCGGCCACCACTCTGCATAATTCAAGCTCGGTCTCTTTTATATGCAAATCATGACACCTATTGTCATTTTGAAAGGTCACTAAATGAATGGACGTTAATTTGAGAGCTACCTGAAAAACAATCTAGAAAAAAGAGCCCCAAGTAAGGACTAAGATTGTGTAACAAGATTGTGAATGGAATTTCAAGCTTTCAAGTGAGTCACTGTGTCTTTGTTTCAGCTCTGCTCTGAAAATAATTCCCTCAAATAAATAGTCTTCCACGTTCTCTTCATAATCTTTAGATAAAGAATATTATGGTATAACAAAGGGTTACCAAACAGTCAGCATCATTATGAAAGCAAACAGACTTATCTGGCCACTTAAGAAAGGCTGTGTAAGAAATTCTGTTTATATATAGCACCACAGATCAAACGGAGTGTACTGTCACCACGTACTTTTACTGCTAAACCATTTAAACATAGAGTATATGCCATAGATCCAGGCTTGTAAACACTTACATCTACTGGATGAATACTACTGTAGTTGCTGTACAAAAATACATTCCAACAATGCATTCCAACATGCTGTGTATCCGTCCATCTAGCAGCATATCCAGGGAGGGTCAGAAAAGTTAAGATGGTGGCTACCGTTCTCCAAGAGCTGATAGCGACTAGGTTGCATACAGTCAGTCTATATCAACATCTTTATCATGTCTATATCCACATCTCCTACATCCATATTTCTCTTTCTCCCTC
>JANHFO010006663.1:458856-477893 GCA_032468095.1 Pareas carinatus | reverse complement strand
ATGTGCTCTACCAGGTAATCCTAAATGCCAGTAATAAATCAAAATAACCACCAGATTAATTTTTTTCTCTATAATATCACAGTCCTGATCAATCCTATTATTACAGTCAACAGAGAAGCCAAGAAACTTTGAAGATTTTACTGTAGTCATGGCACAAAACTTACACTGAAGATTTTCAAATTGACTCAATTTAATTATTTATATCATATCAATTTTTTTACAGATTCATGTTAGTTTTTTGCAAGAAAAATAAATAAATGTAATTATCTCAGCAAATTGTTCTTTGGAACTCTATTTCAGTGATAGTTACATGTTGGCTGCTACTTCTCTAGATATTCTATAGACATTGCAGATTACACTGAAGACAATTTGGAGCATACTATAATATGTTTATATAGCATAAAAGCATTTCATAAAAATTACAGAAGTTTCCTCCCAAAGTGTTATAATGCTACTGATAACAAGGTAATGTTAAACAACAAAATTAATATGGATCAGTAGACATTCAGGAGAATTCAGTTCCTGATTCGGGGGGAAACAATACCATCTAGCCCAAATGTCTATAATTCTTTGGAAAATTCCATGAGGTAGACCAAGAACGCTATTATTGCTTTTTGAATTCCAACATGGATAGGTTTCTACATTTTACATTTATATTGTTATATGGAAATTCTCCAAATATTCATCAGCAATATCACAGTAGTCATATTCACAGAATTACACTGATTTTCTAACAACAAAATAACATAATGCGGGGCTCTCTTAAAAAATAGTTCATGTTAAAAATCTTTAAAATGTTACATATGAAAATGTGGGATAGATGTCAAGTGAAGAGCCTGCAAGTTAATAAGAAATGTGTAATAATATATTCAGTCTCTTAAATACTCATGTACTGATTGAGTAAGACCCATAAAGAATACTGGATTGTCTTTTTAATACAAGGGAAAGCAACTGGACAGCGGGAGCAAGGGAAAGACCAAATATAGCATGGGGAATTTTTAGCTTGATGCATCTAATCCCTCTAGACTGTATATGGAAGGAATTCTATCTTATGTTTGTCCTTCTTACCCACCACCATGCAATTGACTAAGATTTTTCAAAATGCCTTGAACTTTCTATGCCTATCATGTCTTTTGGGGTGCCTACCAAACAGGTGAATTAATCCCCAATATGTTTCATGAATTTTAGAAAAGCAACTAATTTTCAGAATGAATTTGTTTTTTCAGGATGGTTTTGCTGATCTTTCTGAGTATCAAGATCTTCTATGATCTCTAGAATGTCTCAATCTCTTCAAGCCAATTTCCTTGTTCTAAAGCACACTACGCTTCCCAAGTGGCATCACTGATTCTGTTTGCGACTGCAACACCGCAGAAATTACATTTATAAAAAACACAACCATGCAAGAAGCAATAATCCGTAAACTCACCTTTCAAAATGTAATCTGTTAATAAGCTTGGCACTTTCTCACTGTCTTCTTTCATGGCATGAAGAACTATAAAATATGAGGGTTCTGATCAATGGAAGAAGTAGAATTCACTGTCTTTTTATAAAACATGCAAATAGAAAAAACTAAGATGGAAGTTATTCTGTAGATCCTTTTCTCATCATTTATTCGAAGGAGAAAGATATAAAAATACTGAGTAGACATAGCTCTGTTATGCATTCAGATTTGTTTAAAAGGTAGATTATTCCTATGAACCTCACGAACACACACAATTCGTATAGTACCAAGAACATTTTTGGTAGGATGTGGCAATCTGGGAATTAAAACAATGTAACCAATGTTTTTTCTAAACAAACACCTCTGGAAAAAGTGAAACAGAAATTTCCCCCTCTCGTTGATCTAGAACTGGAATGAGCTGTCATTATCACAGAATGCTGAACAAATTGTGAAGGAAGACAGTAGAAAAAATTTAGTGAAACTTGTTCTGTATCTTTAATTTTTTAGATCATTACTACATTTACCCAAAAGCAAGATGAGCTATTGAAGGGAAAAACCAAAAGCCACAGCTTCTGCCTGACTGAGGAAGAATGGAGAAATAATTTTGTGCCTAAAAGCTCACCATATAAGGGACTGAAATAATTTATAATCTTTCTGAAAAGAGCACCTTCCAAATCTGTAATTATGAGTATGCATAAATGTCGTACAAAATCTATTTACTCTTTGGAACTGAAATAATATCCAGGTTTGAACAGCAATGGTGCTCTAAAAAAACGGTTTGAGAGCTGCCATACAACAGCATTAGCAGGAAGCGAGTCAGGTAGTCTGTCCCTGAGCAACCAACAGATCAAATTTCAGCTAGTCAGTGGATAACAACAGTGTTAATTTCTTGAACCATATCATTTTAAAAACTTAATTCACAACGAAGAAACATTTTCAGGCTTTTTCTCTTCTAGTCTCAGCACTCTAGTTAAACAGTTAATTGTGCAAGGCATACAATGCCGATTTTACCGAAAGAGATAAAGGGGAAATAATCTACCAAAAAAGTCAAGACCTAGGAGTGATAGATAATTGTAGGATATCTGAGTAGAGTAAGCAAGCATAGACTGCTGACCAATTCCAAACATTTCCCAGCAAAGTGGATTTCCCTGGCTAATTTAGATCAGAAGTCACTTAGTTGAACCTCAAGAGTAATCTTCAACAGAAGATACTCTGGAAAATCAACTGCTTTTTCTCAGCATCAAAACACATGTGGAAATTTATTTCTTTAACAAAACAGGTATACGTGCTTACTTTTTGTTAATGTTTGAAGATCTTCAACTGATGGAGGTCCATTTTTCTTTTCATAAGGAATAACAGTTGTCAGATACTGTCAAACAAAAGTTATGATTACTATTGAGTATCTTCCTAATTAACTCTAGTTGCTAAAAATCTGATGTTGGCAATATTAGATACAGTTCGTGCATGTAGCTGTGCTTTGCAATATGCAATTATGTGCAATTCAACTCTATTGTATGTCATCTAAGAAAAACTGAAACACAGTGAATTCAACTAAAAGATGTCTTAGCAAGTAGCAACAAAATACTGACCCTATGACAAAATTGATAATTTAAAAAATGTTCTTATATATTACATACATTTTTCTCTGAGCTTCTAAATTACACATTATTTTAAGAAATTTGCTGCACTCTAAAGAACACTTATGTGATTCCACACAGAACTTTTCACATTAGATATTCTGTACAGCTGAAATATAAAAGAAAACTTATTTTAAGTATAACAATGGGAGATTCTTAAGACTCCATAAAATGATGTTTAATGAGTTCTAGATAGGAGCAATGCACTATAGTCATTAGCAAAGAATAAACAATATACATGCCAGGATAGTGAAATCATGTCTGTCAACTCTGGTCTTAAAATTTTGGGACGAGAACGAGATCATCTTTGGTCACTCCCTGTCCAGTGATAGGAAGCTTTATATTCCGACTTCGTAACTCCCTCATGGTGAACTCTGACAGAACTATGCAAAATAGCCAATTTATGCTCAGAAGCAACAGTGGAATTCCATGTAGTTGAGCTTAGCTGGCTTTTCTTGCATTGATTTATACACACTTATGTGATTCCTTAAAATTATACTGTATTTGCTTTTGCTGATATAGAAATAAATTCCATTTATTTTGAACAATATTTTCAATATTTTCTTCCTGCTCTTAGACATTTTTCTTACACATCTGCGATATCATGGATATAAACTTTCAATTTAGATTCTAAATTTTAGAACAAAATATATCCCTAACTTTAAATGAACGTTCGTAACTAAAATCCTCAAGAAATGTGTCCTTTCCAAAGCTTAATTCAACACTTATAATTAAAAATTTGCATTTGTTACTTTTAGAGCCATCAAAAAGCCTTGACTCAACAACAGATATCAATACAAAGAAGATATTTTTGTTCTAAGATCAAATGATAATCCTGCATAGGGTTACTATTTATAAAATTATTTATAAGAAAATCACAGACCTTCAATAATAAAAATTCCAACACCAATTTTGAAAAAATAGGCTAGTATATATTTTTTCAAAATGAAGGACATCTCCATGGTATGAGTTTCTTGTGTGTGGTTTCTTTCTTAGGAATTCTGACTGCTGACTGCCAGCAGTTCAACGGTTCAATTCTCACCGGCTCAAGGCTGACTCAGTCTTCCATCCTTTTGAGTTCAATAAAATGAGGACCCAGATTGTTGGGGGAAATATGCTGACTCTGTAAACTACTTAGAGAGGACTGTAAAGCACTGGGAAGCAGAATATAAATAATGTCTATGAGTATTTTCAGTCATCCAGGTCATGACTGTCCCAAAGGTGCTTTTTTTGAAGAGGCAACTGGACTTTCTTGGTTTTCTTTGAAGACATTTTGTTTCTCATCCAGGAAGCTTCTTCAGCTCTGACTGTATGGCAGGGAATGGAAGGATTTATATTCCTTGCAAATGAACAGCTGTCTGCAAGAAATATAAATCCTTCCATTCCTCACCATCCAGTCAAAGCTGAAGAAGCTTCCTGGATTAAAAACAAAATGTCTTCAAAGAAAAACAAGAAAGTATAGTTGCTTCTTGAAAAAGTACCTTTGGGATATATAAGCCTAATCACTATTGGTATTCTGGCATTGAGGTACCGCACTGCTACACTGATAGTATAATCTAAAAATGGGATCGGAAAAAGCAGTTTTACACTAACATGAAATTACTATACAGTTAAAACCTAACGCAGTCCACACAAATATAAATAAATCCAATTAATAATACAATATTATGTAGGTTTATCAGACCCATTTGTGTTTGAAGTTCCTTCCTGAAACAGGATATATTTTTTTTCTGGTAGATTCATATCTTTTATATTAAGGGCTGCCGTCGGCCAGACAATGATGGCTGGCGACCTCCAGGGGGAGAGCCTTCTCTGTGGCAGCACCCACCCTCTGGAACGACCTTCCCCCAGAGATTCGAACTATATCGGACTGCCATGCTTTCCACCGTGCCGTAAAAACTTATCTTTTTCTTCAGGTTGGTTTGGCCTAGTCACACCCCCTCCCGCAAAATTTTAACAAATTTTAAATTCACAATTGATTTTAAATTGGTTTTATATTTCGGTTCTTTTTAAATTCTCAGCCATTGATAAATCTATTTTTAATTTGGAGTTTAAATTGTTGTGTGTATGTATGTGTTTTTTATTGGCTGGGCACCACCATGGGTCCTCGCGGGGAAAAGGGCGGTATAGAAATGTAAATAAATAAATAAATAAATAATATGTTCCCTTTCCTTCAGTTTCTACATTTTTATGCTCATGCCACTTCATTCTCATGGCTGGTATATTTTTAGAAAGAAAAACAGGATACTTTGGTTTTTAAAACAATAAATTGGATGAAAGCAGACCAAGAATATTTTTATTTGTTTTTTGTTTCCAGTTGTTTTGCGTCATTTTTTTTTCTCTCTGCATTAGTTCCTCTAGCCTAGGGATGGCGAACCTATGGCACGCGTGCCACAGCAGGCATGCAGAGCCCTCTCTGCTGGCACGCAAGCCAATTCGCCTCAGCATCGCCCCGAAGTTGAGCATGCTCAGAAAGAGAGTAGCAGCGTCAGGAGATGATGTCACGAGTCATGACTCATTGGTTGTGACTCGTTCGGGCACTCGGTGTCTAAAAGGTTAGCCATCACTGCTCTAGCCTCTTCCCCAAATCTATCTATAATGCCCCTTTTCTACACTGGGAAAAAAGGAGAGATTTGCTAAGAAAACAAATAACAATAAAGACTGAATTTTGAAAAAGAAAATACTACTGGGAAGAAAGAAAGAAAAAAACTGAGTAGCTTACCTTGTGCTACATTTAGGTTTCAGTTTTGAAAACAGGCAGTTCTCTATTAAGGACTATCAGGGTACTGGAATAAGCCTTAATTTTTGGAAAATGTACATATAGCATTTAGCTTATGGCAAACAATGTTATCTATCCTGGCACCTCTTTTCTTTAGCTCTATAGGAAGAGGCAGGGTACTGTTGCTTCTTCCTTGATATAACAGGCGAGACACTCCTTATGTGTAGAATGTACTACATAATTGATTAAATAGCTACTTTTTAATTTCTATGGTTGGCTATAATTTATAGGGCTTACTTAGCTTCAAGAATTTAGTTTAGTTTAATTTGAGTTTTTAAATTTTAGAGCTTTTAAATTTTAATAGCAGCCTAGGTATAATTATTTTAAATCTATCTTAATTATTGTAGAATATGTTTTTATACGAAAGACCCAGGGCGGTGAACATATTATACAATATATTATTGTATAATATGTTCACCGCCTTGGGTCCTTCGGGACAAGGGTGGTATATAAAATTTGAAAAATAAATAAAATAAAATATAAATAAATAAACAAACTTCCGATCTTGACATAGGCATTAATTTTATAAGGGAGAAGATATCTAATAACTTCAGAATCTTTAAAAATCAGTAGTTCCAAAACACGAAACAGGTATATTAGATATTGCCTTAAATTGAGTCAAACCATTACTATCTTTATGATTTATACTTGAGCTCCATGTGTTCGCAAATGCTGAATTTATATTTATTGTTCAGGTTTTGGAAATAGAGAATAGCTGAACAATTGTCTCTGAAAGAATTAGATTAAAAATTCCAAAGTAACCTGTAATCTAGAAATAATACTCCCTATATGAAAACCAATCAAAACCATGTACATATAAAACGCAAGTTAACAGTGTCAATTTCAGTAAGATTTTATCAACATTCTATACAGTATACAGATTTGCTCAACAGTACCTCATACTCTAGCAAATCACTCATAACATTGTATTAAATCTTCTGCAATAAAATAATTTATGGTGAGATATGTTTTTCATATTTCATATTGGCATCCATGATTCACATATGAGCAATACTTTTATTTTACTGAGTACTGAAGAGGTTCTTCAATACTCTTTATCAGACAAAAAAATAAGCAATATTCAGGAAAAAGTACTATCTGGAACAATGAAATTTGTGTTCTATCCTAATCATAAAAAAAATTGTTGGAGAAATTGTAGACATTCAAACAAGTATAATCAAATACATTTTTTCTGGCATTGCGTTGAGTTGAGGCGTTTATGGGATTAAAACAAAGGGTCCTGCCCTTTATTGCACATATTACTTTGTTACATATATTTCATATGCCTCTGGAACACACACATTTTTTTCAGAGATTTGCTTCCTGTATAAAACATAGTCCAAGGAATATATACGAAATGTTGAGGACTTTTTTTTTTTACTCCTTGTACCTTGAAAATAGCAAAATAGATTTTGCCATTTTGGAAGATACGAGGTATGCTATTTTACTGCTTCTATTCATCTTTCTCTTCCTAGACTGAAACTTTAAAACTGACATGATCTTTCATTATTGCTTTCTTAGACAGGTATTTAACTCCAAGTATGTATTATGCCGTTGTCTGAATTTTATTTTGAAAAATTAAAATAAACCCTAAGGGGAATTTTTTCATCTACTCTATTCTCTCCCCCCCCTCTGGCATATCAAGGCTTGTCTGATTCTTTAACTACTAAGGAGAGAAAACCTTTGTAAACAGCTCTTAGCTTAAAGGCAGGGAAGATGCAAAAAAGCATACAAATGTACTTCCTCCCTTTCTGAGAACACCTGAAGTCTGAGACTGCCAACTTGTAAGACAGGAATGTATATATAGAGACAGAAAAGACAGCACAAGGAAAACAAAGTCAGAGGGGTAGCCCAGCACCTGTTTCTCTCCACCCGTGTTTCCAAACGTTTGTCGAAAGCCATTCTGAATGACATTTGAGATTCCTTCCATACTGAAGCGCTAGAAGGAGTGAGAACGTGACAGGAAAGGGAGGAAAAAAAGAAAAAAATGTAAAGGTATTAGCTAGGCTTTTGGGGGGGGGATGCCAGCAAGGTAAATGTTAGAATGAAATATAGTTTTAGCTTAATAAGAAAAGCACTGACTTTTAAATATTTTGCTCTTTAGGGATTTAGGAATGGGGCCAGCCAAATATCATATATACAGAGGTAGGATAAGTTGTTTTTGCATTAATGATCTTTGGCTGATGCTTATTATCTCAAATAATATATTTCAATATATATATGAAATCACACACGTAGAACATGCTAAAGTACATTGACTAGAAGCTTTTTTCTCCTTGCCCAATCCCAATACACTTTACAAGCACAGAAGTAATAATCCAATGTCATTGGCATTAAAACTGCATTTCCGTGGTCCTCATGGCTGAAAGTGGGAGATATAGACCAATATCAACAAATGGCATAATATATTCTGAGCAGGGAAATCAATTTTCAGTTGATAATTCTCTTTGAAATAAATTTAGATCTATAGATTGTAGAATCTGTTCCATATCTCATTCTTCAACTAGATATTATTCCAATATGAAGTGGCCCGTAAGTTCTTTCCATGCTTTTCTTCTTTGAACAAAGGGGGAAAAAAACCCTATTTCTTCTATACCCTGATGTCTTGACAGAAAAACAAACTACTACTCATGACAACTAACTGTATTTGGTTTTTCAAGCTTCGCCTATACAAATGAAAAAATTCTAACTGAAACTGGAAATTATACTACAGTACTGAAAGGAACAAATGTCTGATACAAGAAGTGGATGCTTATGTTGTGAGCTACATTCAGTTTCTGTACACAAAACAAATCAGTTAATTCTTTCATTCCCTGAAGTTGTCTTCAGTGTGGGTTCTCAAGTTTTAATGGGAGAAATGTCAGAAATATAATCTGCTATACACAAGATAATCTGCATACAAATTAGTGATGTGTTATAAAATGCCCATAGAAGAACAGCAGAAAACAAATCATATGCTGCCAATAGCCTTATATTTTTAACGAATGGTAAACCCTAATCAGCACTGCAAGCTAGTATTACTGCATTCTCTTGTTGCCCTCCCGATTCTGAAATGCAAGACTTCAATGACAGATTGAAAGAAACAGACATTCTGTGACAAACTATGTGACAATGACAGTGAAAAGATTATGCTCAATTTCATCCCCAGGAGTTGCATATCTGGGAATATGTTCTTCTTTGAGTATCTGCAGACTGCTCACTGACCTTTAAAGATAGTCGCTTTATATGTTTATATTCTTTTTATATAAATATTAAATCTATTAAATATTTAATAAATAAAACATCTGCAAATGGATTATAAGCTTTCTAACAGACAGGAAGCAGCAGGTGAAACTAGGCAAAATAACATCAGATACCTGTACAATCAATGCAGGAGCCCTCCAGGACTCCTCTCCCCTTCTCTATATATACCAATGACTACATCTTGAAAGATTTGCAGCTGATACAACAGCGATTGTTCTCAATTGAGACCTACAGATGGGAAATTGAACAACTAGCTTTGTGGTGCAGCCAGAACAATCTTGAACTGAACACACTCACAATTGTAGAAATGATAGTGGATTTTAGGAGAAGTTCTTCTATTTTATCAAGTCTTCCAATACTAGACAACACAATATCAATGGTAGAGACCTTCAAGTTTCTAGGTTCTATAATATCAAGATTTAAAATGGTCACCTAACATTAAAAATGTCATAAAAAAGTGCAACAAGGAATGTTCTTCTTGCGCCAACTCAGAAAGCTCAGGCTGCCCAAGGAGCTGCTGATACATTTCTATAAAGGAATAACTGAACCTGTAATTTGCATCTCTATAATGGTCTGGTTTGGCACTGCAACCAAACAAGACAGACACAAACGTCAATGGATAATTAGGACCACAGAAAAAATTATTGCTACAAACCTACCCTCCATTGAAGACCTGTACACTGCATGAGCCAGGAAGAGGGCTGAGAAAATAACTACAGATCCCTCACATCCTGGGCCCAAACTCTTTCAACTTCTGCCCTCTAGACATCGCTATAGGGCACTGCAAGCCAAAACAACTAGACACAAGGAAAGTTTTTCCCCCAGACCATCACTCTGCTAAACAACTAACTTCCACAACACTGTTAGACTTTCTAGTAGGGCTAAACAACTAACTTCCACAACACTGTTAATCTACGTAGTAGGGCTGTATCATTATTATCCTTCTCATCCTTCCTATCACCTATTATCTTATGTGCACGACAATTAACTTGTTGCTTGCATACTACCATCTATAGTAGTTGTGTAATTTAATATCCTAGTATGACTTGTAGATTTCTTATTTGTAATTCTATGGCTATTCTATGCCTATAACAAGAATGTATTTTATGACATGATGAATGTGTTTTATGACACGATGACATGATGAGTGTATTTCATGATTATGATAATAATTTACATACTTGGCCAATAAAAAAATTCTATTCTAAAAAAAAGAAAAAGAAAAAAGAAAAAAAGAAAAATAACCAAGAATTTGTCATAATAAACTCTTACTGGATGCAAGAATTTTAATTTTATAATTTGTGAACTTAGTACTATGTTCCTTTTATAACAACATTATTGTGTCAAATCCTTCAAAATATATTGAAGAAACTGCTTACAGATCTTTAAGATAAGGATATCTAAAGTGTCAAGGAAAATCTATGTTGAAAAAGATATACATCTCAGTTCTGGAGCAATTTTTATAGGGAAGACTATATACAAATTGCTCACTCTTATACTTTTATTGAGATAGTGTCTGAACATTTAAGATATTCAGCTCATACATTCCTCTGCAGTGTCTCTCAATCTTGGCAACGTGAAGATGTACGGAGTTCAATGCCCCAAATTCCCCAGTCACTGGGCAAACCATTTTTATATTTTCCTTTATTTTTAAATTATTCTTACATTCAATTTTTAAACTAGTCATACATTCTCTAGTTGTTTTACTATGCAGCTTAGTTTGTCGATTTATAGTCTTTATATGTGTTTAAAACTGTGCTTTATTATTTTCATTTCTACTCCAAATTACCAGAGAATATTCATAATAAAAACAATGTAGAAATAGAACTGTACAAAGCTTGAATGCTCTGTAAAATAAATAGTATTTTCAGTTGACCTTAGTGTAGTAGAAGATAATTAATGCATTTATTATCTAGGTTAAGTTGATGATTTATTGGATCTCATAATTACTTTGGGAAATGAAAGATTAAATTATAGGTCACATCACATCATTTCTGTGTAACATAAATTACAGCAGAAAAATAGTCTTTAACAAAAGTGTTTGCAACATACACGCCTAGCTTAGCTGTCTATCAAATGATATATACCTTTTGCAATACACCAATAAATGTTATTTTTCCTTTTCATTATTTATAAGAAGCATGATTTACATTTAACCTTTTACATAAAACTGCTTTGTAGTGAATGCCTTTACGGAGTGAATTTGCTAAGAGTTGGGTTCTATGAGGCAGAACAGTCACAATTTCCACCCAGTCATTGATGCTCTAGTGAAAATGTGTTTGCTCACATGGTAAATTATTTTAATGAAATCAGTAGCTAGTTTTTTTCTGGTTCAGAAAATATCCTAATATCAAGAGTGCCTACTGTTGGTGAAAAGGTTCTTGTGGATTCTGGAAAGTATCCTAGTGCCAATGAGCCTAAGAAGAACTTTCTAGGCACTTTAGCATATACATAATAGAATCAGCAGATTCTATTGTCTAAGATGGATGAAGGAGACAAAGCAAGGGAAACGTTATACACAAGTGATGAAATGAAGTTAATGAGAGGAAGAATAACATGGAAACCACAAAAAGTCTGTGTACAGGAAAAAATTGCATGTTCATGGAACAGCAATTACTTAAATCTATTGAACAAATTCCACATCTGGAATAGCCTTGCTGAAAAACACTAATTTCAATAGCAAATGTTAACCAAACATAAAGGAGGTGTTAATGTTTCAAACACTTCCTGAATTTCCACCTCATTCCATAACAAATTAGCGAAAGAGGTAAGACTACTTGTACAAATTTGTTTAGACAGAGTAATAAATACAACGCTGATCATCCGAGAAAGTAGTTGTTCTTCAGTCTTGTAAAATGTCACCAGTACTAGTGATGACCAGAAAAATAGAAGATTATGAATATTTCTATGCCTATCAAAGCATGTGGGATCCAACCATCAATTACCAAAAGAGGAAATGCTATTGTTGTCATTAATGCTGCTTACTATTATCAATTTTAACTATTATTAAGAATACCTGGATAAAATTAAAGATCAAATTATATAAAGTTAAAGTGTAAACAATATTTCTAGGGAGGCACAATACAAAGCTCTTACTGTTCCAGGCAGATGGCTTTTTTCTTGCTTTCCGTTTTGAGAAGTGCCATTTTTTAACTTTTTCTTCTTCTTGGCCATTTCTTTTTGTTCTCGTTGCTTGTTTTGTACTTCGATTAGGACAGAAATAAAGCTGTTCTTTACTTCCTTTTCAAACTCCAATTCATCCCGTAGGGCTAACTGTTGCACTAACTCCTCAGAATATTCCTTGATGGCTGCCTCAATCTCTTCTAAGAGGTCATTTAACTCAGACACAGACAGCTTTTGCACCCCTGTTTTCGAAATAGCAGAAAACACGATCCTTTACACAATATATTGCAATAATAATAATCTAATTCCAACAAAACTTTTCCTAACAAACCTATTCTAGCTGTCCAATATGTACTTACATTATAAAAACTGCTTCCTTATTCTATTTATATATTAAAAAATCCCCATCTACCTCATGATCTCTAAGAAAAATCACTTTAAATAATTCTAAACTATTTAACAGAGCAGTTACCTCCCCCTCTCTTTCTCTAATTGTTTTAAATTTAGTTTAGCAGTACAAAGTTGCAGTTTGCAGGTTTTTTTTAAAGTTCAAGGCAGTTTAGTTTAGACTGTTTCCCTCAGCGGATGGTTGTTTGCTTCTCAAACTACTCATTTTTAAGTTATACGGACTTCATGTCCCCAAATACCTCCGTCAACTGAGAATTCTGAGAGTTGAAGTCCACATGTTTTAAAGTTGCCAAGTGTGAGATACACTGGTTTAAATTATTCATGTTCACAAATGCAAATTTATCTTCTTTATTCATGTCAGAAGCACCATCAAATTATAGGTATACATGACTGCAAACTAGTTTTTACTGAACGTACTTACCAGCTGAAGACTCTAAATAAACACCCCTATACCCATTTCCAAATTGTTTAGTATTATAGTACCAAGTCAACATAAATATAAAACAACATAGATAATATCAAGAAAGGAATGTAGATCTGGTAGTGAATTGGAACAGAAGCAAATACAACTTTCTCAATAGCTAGACGGAAGTAATCTAGAGCAGAAGATTGAAATTGTATTTTCAAGAAGTGTCACCAGTTTTAAAGAACAGTTCTCGCCTCATATTTGCCTGTAAGAAAAGAAAGCCACATACTGGGAGACTCCCATAAACTTTTCAGTGCTATAAAAAGTGTACAGTTCCTCCAAATTATGGGCTCTTTCTTTAGAAGACCGCAGCCTTTTACATAATCGAATGCAACTGTGTTCTTTCTTCCGGTGCCTTCTTTAAGAAAGAAAAGAAAATAGTACATCTTTACTTTCCTTCTCTTTAAGCAACCAAAAATAAAAATCTGAGAGTGAGATGAAAATATTCTTGGTAGAACAGTAAACATTATTTAGAAAATAAAGGGATAGGATAAGTCACAACTAATTTTGAGAAAGCTTTTCAAGAATGTTGTATGTTGGCTTCCTTTCTCATTTCAAATATGTGGCTCAGTTTTCCATATATTCTTCCAAATATATCATACATGCACATAATTATCACATAATAAAAACATTGGTACACTATGAAAAATGTGCCTAATGGTAACATATGCTTTAAATGCAGGATAGTTTTTAAGATAAACACCAAACAGAAGATACAAGCAAACATCACTTACTTTCTTCATAATTGTGGTTTGTACCAGACCTTTTAAGTGTTTGGATTTCTTGAGACAACATGGACAGACGGTCTGTCTGACTTGGTGTTTCATCATCATCTGGATCGGGAGATTCCTGCATCATTTCCTCTATTTCTTCAATCACCTTCCACACACATCAAGAAAGTTACAGAGGACCAAAGACAAATTATACAGATTATTTATTTTTTGTAAAGACTGTTTCACAATAACTTCTAATCACTGAAAGACTTTAAAAGTATAAGTATAAAAGGTCTAATAATGAATACAACAGTATCAAGGGATGATTTTCAAAAATAGAGAAATATCTTTTAGTTAATTATTATTTTTTCCCTCTTTTAATGACCCCATACTCCCTTGCACTGGGGTGGAATCGGGGCAACTGAATGGATCTTTACTGGCTGGATGCCCTTCCTAATGCCTACATGGAGCTCACAGCAGACAATTACTCATTGTACTCAGAGAGATAAATAATCTGCCACTACCTAGGATTTGCAGCCTCCTGATTGTGAGGTGAGAGCTCCATATCTAGGCCACCATGCGATTCCAAGTTAATTATGATTTATAAATAATTAGACCTTTTTTATGAGGCACCTGGCTTTTTTCCGAGGACAGAAGGGAGTAAATCACGCCCTTTGCCTTTTGGTCCCAGTATGGAGGCTTTAGCAGGCCTGTCGCTAAGCAACACACTTTTTTTATTACAGCAAGCTTGTAAAGTTTCTTGCCATTATAAACAATTCTTTATATCTTATTAACCATAGAAAACCCACTCCTGCCTTTGGAACAATATAATCATAAATTAATATCATATTATTCAGTTAGTCAATCCTTATACTTATATAGACACAATTATACATTTCCAAATGATTTACAAATCAAGTCAGAGAAATGATGAATCCACAAATACCATGAAACTCATCAGTAAAAACTAAAATAATCCACTGCTGCTCTGAAAGGAAGCAAAATATAGATATTAGACTCCAAAGGCCTGTCAAAAAAGCTATGTTTTAATCATTTTCTGAAAAAATAACAAAGCAGGGACTAGTTGGGTTAAGAAAAACAAGCATAATGTTGAGAAGCAATAGTGAATAGCATATTAATCCAGCAATTGTACCTGGATTTTGGTAAAAATATTCTACTAATTTAAATAGGACACATATTTCCACATATCTAACCAATCTGGTAGACTTTCCTGAGTCTGTAATATCAGTACAGGATGCAGCAGTTCACTTGTGACTTTTATTACAGCTCTCATTCCTTTGCATGGCTGTCATTTTAGGGTCTGATCTGAGTTGCTGGATTCCTGGATAAAATGTTTTTCAGGGAATGTCCAATGGCTGGAAGACTGATATGGAAAGAATGACTAATAAAATAGTCTAATCAGAGAAGTTATACAATGCTGCACAGATAAAATGAAAGGAAACGGAAGCTGTTGCTAAAACACAGTCGTGCATTTATGAGCTAGTACAACACAAATATCTTCCACCAGTGCAATAGCGAATGGATTGCTAGTGAACACAACTGTTATATTTCCCTACCATTCTGATAATCCTTTTCACTGATTGCTTCAAGAAAAAAGAAAAATGAAACAGTTGCATTGTAGAAGTCATCTATATAATGAAGATACACACACATACACATACATATATATTAGGAGCTTCATCAGCTATCAGTATATTTCTGAGTGAAATTCAATATACTGGTTGCTACCTTTCAAATGCTATATAGCTTGGAGCCAGAGGTATCTAAGAGATTGCTTCTCCCAAGTATATCCTCTTCCCAGTAGATCTGGTGATGCAGTGGTTGAAATGCAGTATTGTAGGCACACTCTGCCCACAGCCTGGAGTTTGATCCTGACAGGGCTTAAGATTGACTCACCCTTCTGTCTGTATGAGCTTGGTAAAATGAGGACCCAGATTGTGCAGGACAAATAATGCTTCTAGCATCTATGCTGTAAAGTGATATGGGGTGGTATATAAATCTAAGTGCTATTGCTATTGTCTGAGTTGAATGGCTAAGTGATTGGTAAAGGTTCTCACACGCCATTTTAAGTGATGTTCTATGAAAAGGACCCCCCTCCTATGGAGTAATTGGACCACTAAGGCAAAGATGATTCCTACTCTCATGGCTTTCTACAACCTGATCAAAACTTAGCTCTTTCAGAAAGTCTTTGGAAATTGATTGTGTGTTGTTATTGTTGTTGTTGTTGTTAGTATTATGTTTTATCATCAGTATCTGTATGGTGCGTAGAGTCTGGTAAGATTGAGGTGTAGATAAATCCCATAAATAGAAACAAAACATTATATGCACCCAAGAAGTCCTCTATGTATACAGAGTTTGGTACAGAGTGATTTAAATCCCATGAGTTAATGTCATTTCAAAAAAATAAGAATCCATTCTCCTGTGAGCTAACATCTAAACATTCACAGAACATTTGAGCTCTAGCAAAAACAATATAATATTTAATTTATAGGCATTTGGGAGGTGGAGATGATGTCTGCTTAATCTGAATGTTCATTAAATCTAAATTTGAACCATTTGTATCAATTTGTTCATCATTTGTGAAATGATATAATTGAGCTAAATGACATTATTTGCAGTAAAAACTCTATTCAATGAAGAAATCCTTTAGTACATTAAATGCGTGTTACAGTCATACAAAAATGTGTCTTTTATATCTGAAGTTGGCTACAGAAAGTTCATCATAAACAGAGCTTGCTACAGTTACACAAATAAGGAAGATTTTAGACTTAAATTAACATACTAACCATTCTATCTCAATTTTATTATTCAGTCATGTTTTGCCATGTTTTTTTTTTGTAGACCAATTTTACTTTCCCATCGCCATTGATAAAATACTGGAAAACTACTCTGAATATTATGATGCTTTTGTGCAAATATGAGAGTATTTCCCACAACCGAGAGTATGGACCAGCACTTGCTATCAAAGTGCTTTTCAGGGATAATATGAGTGAGTGAGTTTGCAACACACATACCCATTTATATATATGCACTTCACCCATTTTCTCTCTGCTGTACACATACATAGCTAAGAGGAACAGGAGAGAAGAAAAGGCTTAAACTACTACTACCCTAACTCAGCCTCTTTTTAAAAATCGAAAGGGTTGTTTCTCTAGTAAAATGAAAACAATATTTTTCCCTTGCTAATCCCACTGAATAAGAAGAAAAAGTAGGTGGAGCTCCCAGAGACACTGGTGGGTCACAGAGAAGACTAAAAGAATGTAATTTGTGGTCTTCCCATATAAGTTCTAATTTAAGAATGAAAAAGTAAACCTCTTCTGCATTTAAAACATAGGTTATTCTATATCAGATCATACTTTTACTAGGCTGCTTTTAAACATTTCAAACATATTTGAAAGATGATTTATTTGATGCCAAAATGCAATACCAAAATTATGTGAATTGATTTTTGAACTTCACCTGTTCAGCTGTGAAGAGAGGTTCTTCATTGATGCAGGAGACGATGATAGAATGCATGTCTAGCTGCTCTCTCAACTCTTCATCATCGGACAAGTCAAGGTTCAAATTATCATTAACCTGTATGAAAATACAAAATAAAAACAGGTTATTAAAAAGATAAAAATAATCAAATATCATAACTCTTAATTATATAACAGTGTATGGTATCTTTAAAAATGCTTAAGAATTCAAAATATTGATATCCCAAAATTATTATTATCTTCCCTATTTATGCAGTGCTCAACCTACACATCAAAATCCAGTTCAAACATATAAACAACGTTCTGCAATTCAGGTTGATTAATTCAAATGAACTGAATAAATAGATATTCTTGCCTAGTTCACAGATCACATTTATTCCTGAAAGGATAACTTCCTTAAAACCTTTTTATATAGAATAAAATCTGTGACATGATATCCTTCAAACAATCTACTATCATCCCAGTGTCAAAGAAATCCACCATCAAGGAGTTGAATGACTACAGACAAGTTGCTCTGACATCTGTAGTTATGAAAACGTAACTTGAAAAGTTAGTATTGACCCACCTAAAAACCATCACAGATCCACTGCTAGACCGCTTGCAATTTGCCTACCAAGCAAAAGTTCAGTGGATGATGCTGTTACATACTTCAACATCTTGAATCTCCAAGGATCTATACAAGGGTCCTTTTTGGTGATTTCAGTTTGGTATTCAATACCATCATTCCAGATATTCTTCTAACCAAACTGATCCCGCTAGACATGCCTCCCCACACCTGCAAATGAATTATGTGTTCTAACAGACAGAAAGCAGCAGGTGAAACTAGGCAAAATAACATCAGACACCTGTACAACAAGCACAGGAGCCCCTCATGGCTGCGTGCTCTCTCCACTTTTCTTCTCCCTATATATCAACAATTGCATCTTGAAGAATCCATCTGTTAAAGTACTGAAGTTTGCAGATGATAAAACAGTAATTAGCCTCATTTGAGACAATGATGAATCTGCCCACAGATAGGAAATTGAACAACTAGCCTTGTGGTGCGGCTGGAACAGTGTGGCCGGCATAGTAACCAGACAGACAGAGACTTCAATGGATAATTAGGACCGCAGAAAAAACAATTGCTACAAACCTACCCTCCATTGAAGACCTGTACAATGTACGAGCCAGGAAGAGGGCTGAGAAAATAACTACAGATTCTTCACATCCTGGACACCAACTGTTTCAACTTCTTCCCTCCAGACATCGCTATAGGAGAGTGATGGCGAACCTATAGCATGTGTGCCACAGTGGGCACGCAGAGTCCTCTCTGCTGGCACGTAAGCCAAGTTGCCTCAGCATTACCCCAGAATTGAGCATGCTCAGAAAGGAGTAGCGATGCCAGGCGATAACGTCACGGGACCATGCGCATGCTCAGAAAGAGAGTAATGGTGCCAAGTGATGATGTCACAAGCTGCGACTCATTAGCCATGCAAATCAAAACAACCAGACACAAGGACAGTTTTTCCCTCCATCCCATCACTCTGCTAAACACTGTTAAACCATAACATTAACTAGTAAGGATGTATCACTATTATCCTCCTCATCTTCTCTATTACCTATTTTCTTATTTATATATATATTTATATTTATTAGATTTGTATACCGCCCTTTTCCCCGGAGGGACTCAGGGCGGTGAACAGCCATAAAATACAGTGAAAGACAGAACATATACATGTAAAACAAGA
>JANHFO010006663.1:424634-437440 GCA_032468095.1 Pareas carinatus | reverse complement strand
TTTTCACGGGTACAGGTATGTAGTTCTAGGGTTTTTTGGGTCTTTTCCCGTGTATGAATATGAATACTCTGATTCCTACACGGGAAAAGACCCAAAAAAACCTAGAAATATATGTGTATGTTTATATACGTATATATGCAAATACACACTGCTCACATACACAAGGTATAGTCAGAGAAAAACCCACTTAAGCATGGAAAAATATGTAACCACTGAAGAATTTATGTTAGCTAATATTTAAAATAAGAAATTAAAAAAGGTGCCAGCAGCACCTGCAACAAAATATGCTAATATTTTCAACAAAATATGCTAATATTTTCAATACAATATGCTAATATTTTCAACACAATATGCTAATATTTTCAACACAATATGCTAATATTTTGTCAACTATAGCCTGAATGTAAGTATAGAGCATGTACACTGGAGACAAATTCCTTGTGTGTCCTTATGTGGAAAATAAATTCTAATACTAATAATATTTCATCTAACTGCTGCATTTTTATATTTCTATCCTATCATATTTATTTGTTTATTAAATTTACATACAAATGTGTGTAAATAACAATATTTGTATCATGTCATCAAAGCACACATCTTGTCACTTGCCTTCCTAGATATTCATAGTTCTTATGGATACAACCTTTGCAGAAATAAGGATATTCAAGGAATGATTTCACATATAATGCAATAAATGCAAAACACTGGCTATGGTCTGAACCAATATGATTTTAACTGAAGTTAACTATGCTTTTGTTATAGACTGCAGAAAACAACAGTAGTATTATCCAGTCATCTTCTTTTTGTTAACAGTATCTAGTGAAACAAAGCATACAATCACTCTGCTTCCAAAAAACTTGATTGGCATAATTGAAAAGCAAGCAAAATACAATGTCAGATAATGATTTTGCAGTAAAGGGTTTATATAATACAGGGAGAAGATAGATAATAAGATTTCCTTCCTTCCTTTATGCTCAAATTATGATAAATCTATTTTCGCTATGATTTATTCAATACTTAATTCCAACAATACCATAATAATATTATGCAACTTTACCTATGATGTTTGCCTGCGCTGATGCTTAGTCACGAAAAACAGTATTAGTATATACTTAATAATTATACTATAGTTCTCAAAAATGCATTAAAGGTATCACAGATAAATAAAACATACAATTAAGGCGTAAATTCACAGAGGTTGAGAAAAGAGAACTACCATCGTATCTTTCTCTCTCCTTTCCAGTGCTTACCTATACAATAAGGACAACACTGCCCTTTCCTCAAAACAGGTCTTTCACAGGATACTGGTGGGCAAGATTCAGAATAACAACTGATTCCACCATCCAGGCAAATGCAACTGGTGCAAACATTTGGTTTCCATGACTCAGCGGTTAAGAAGATATCACCATCATCATTTTTGCAGTAACTAGGCATGCTCTTATTGGTTGACAAGGAAGGCTGAACAGGCTCATCTAAAAAAAAATACACACAGCATAGGAGTGATAGGAACTGGCACAGATATACTCTTTATATTACATATACGTATTTAAATACATATGTAGATTTCTGAAGAGGAATTGGAATTACTTCCCACTCTAGTATTGGAACTTCTGGTTGTGCAAGGTTTTTTTTTGTTTATATATATTTTTATTAGTGTTAATTTTAACAAACATATCATACAAAATGTCCTTCATGCATATTATCAGTCATACAATGTCTTATATACGTTTTATATATATACCCCAGAACTTCATAAAACCCCAGAACTTCATACCTGTACCCGTGAAAATCTACGAAAACATTTATATATATACATATATACATTTATTTTGCCTACACCCATTCCGTAATACATATTAGCTTCATTCAGATATCTTCATTCCATCTAAGAGAGCCTATATATTTTCTTGTGTATTTTGACTGTAGTGTGCCAGTTTTTATATTTCTTCGTTAGGTAACTGCGATTGTGCGAGGTTTTTGAACGCATGGAATGCTGTTAAAATATCAGAAGTGGACCTCTATTTTCAATTCGCTGCCATGCTTATGATTCTGTAATTCTGAATTGGCCCACTCTTCCTGAAAGAACTAAGGCACTTTGGGCAATATAACTTGGCAGCTAGCAGCATCCTTCAGAATATAATTTTTCATTAAAGGCTGCTGCTGAATGGTTCTTTCTGCAGAACAACATCCTGGATGTTAATCAATCATATTTGGAATAGGCAGTCCAGCACCAAGAGAACTCATATAAATATTTATATAAATATATAAATATTCAATTTATTTATGCCCACCTATCAGAAAATAATGCTTCAAATATTTTTCCTTGAATGCAAAAGGAGTGGGAAAGGACCAAAAAGCTATTACTTTTGGTTTGTTTTATGAATCTCACTGTTCCTAAGAGAAGAGAGGAAAAAAGCAATTGTAGCCGCTATGATTTTTGCCTTCTCTACATTTTTTGTCTCATCTTCCTGCAGGCTCATACACCCCTGGGCAGGAGATAACAAGCAGCCACATCTGCTTAAACAGCTCCCAGTTCACTTTTATGAACATATACACACCCCTACTTTGTAATAACTGTTTTTTTAAAAAAAGGTGGGCTGACTCCTACGTATTACTAAATAGGAGATAATAGCTTGTAATACTGAATTATGACAACTTCTTTTAACTAGAATTGCTGAAGATTGACTGGTGAATTTAAAAAGAAACTATTGTCATGCCACAGAGGCTGATGAGCTGCTTTTGTATTTGTTTAAAGTCTGTGTGTAGAAGGAAAGACTCAAGGCTACCGAGGGTTTTTTTTCTTCCTATTGGTTTTGTGTTCCCTAAGTAAAAGACCACACCTGTACCGAGATAAAAGAGAAATGCTGCTGCACAGGTGTGGGTGGTATTGGTGGAAAAGAGAAGGAAAAGGAAATTTACTTCAGCTTATAGCAGAACCTACTGAAGTAGAAAGCTGATATATACTAAGTACTGTGTTACTACTGCATTTATGACAAGAAAAAATGAACAGTTAAGAACACAAGGTAGACAGGGAAACTTACCACTTTGATAAGCACTGTCATCTGTCACTTATAAATATATCTTTAAGCAAAGGTGAGTAAAGAAGTAGTATATATTAGACTTAAGATATAATAAACCTGCCTTATTTAAATGCTCAAGAAAAAATATTCAGTCTTCTGGTCTGTGTCTGAAATGAAATATTTTACTAACTTCAATGAAGCTACCTTTTAAAAACTAATTCTTGATAGCCCTATATATGTAACAAAAGGCAGCTAATGCTCTTAAGAACTACTGGAAATGTACAATTTATTATTAGATGTAGATTTTTATGCTGCCTTTTATATGATTTGGTCAACTCAAGGCAGTGAACATACTTGATGCTCTGCCTCTTATATTCCTCACAAGAACCCTATGAGGTGGGTTAGGCTGAGAGAGTGTGACTGGCCCAAAATCACTCAGACGGCGCTTAGGCTTAAAGGTGGACTAAAACTTGTAGCTTCTTGGTTCTAGGCCAGCACCCTAACCACATTAAACTGCCTCTCCATTGAAAACTGTTCTGATAGAGAAGAAAGGAGGATGGCGGACTCTCTCTCTCTGTGAGATGTGTGTGGCTGAGAGACAGATGGAATATGTTTATATATTATTCCCCAAAATGAAAAATACATAATTAGGATTAATAGAACTTGTGTAATGAAAACATAGGATAAGAGATACAGAGTTTGAATGGATGATCTTATATAACAGATATTATATAAGATGTTTAAATTCAGAAGGACGGGTTTATATTATGAGGCGCAATTCTATCTTCACGTTAGATACTTCCCGTTAGTACCAAGAGCAATATTCTGGAAAAATATAACTGAAGATTATATTTTGGAAAAGAATTTACACAGGACTAATGAAGAACTTCATTATGTGGTTACTGGACTGTGGATACTTTTAAGTGGTATTTTTTCAAATACTATTGATTATACTTATTTTTGAGATGTAACAGCAAATTAAACTGTTTTAACAAATATATAAAGCTAACCTGGACACTGGGGACAACATGAGTCTTGAGTACGTGTAGGATTTCGACAAAGTAGAGGGGGACAGACTTCGGTTTCACATAAGACTCTTGCATTATGACATGTACACTGGGTACAAGAATCAATGTTCCACGTATCTCCTTCCATAAAATACTCTCCTCCTGGAACATAACAGATGGTCGGACCACTGATTTCTGGCTTCTGTACAATAGATTCATCTGTGAAAAATAGAATCACCCCCCAAGAAATAGAAAATTACACTGACTTTCCATTAAAAATATAGATTCAAATGATAGTAATAGTTTCTAAATCTATTGTAAATTACTGTATTTATAAACTAGCACATTTTAAAACATCTTAGTTTGCACCACAATAATAAACAAGAAATAAGTTTAATACAGTGCTATGATAATGAAGGAAGATTTTATTTTTAGGATTGCTCACTGAATACTGTAAGTGACAGCAAGGTATTTGAGGAGGGAGCAAAGACCAGTTCAGAAATTTCAAATTGATATAATTCCATAAACTGTCTACTTGTAAGTAAGTACATTGTGGTTTCTCTGTGACCCATAGAAGATATGGTACTTCTGTTCATGTATTTGAGATATTTAATGTAGTCAGTCAGTCAGTCAGTCTGTCTGTCTATATATCTATCTAAATTAAAACTAGACATATTATACAATTTCCACATATTTTGTGGAATCTTCCTGAGTTGTCTAATATATGGCCCTAGGAAGGTAATGGAAGTTACACAGTGATAAATATCTACGCATACAAAAATAAGGATTAATCACAAGGTTCAGTTTTATTCCTGATTCACTGACTTCAAACTGGTTCTAAGTCTCCAGTTCAACTCTAGGCTCAAATCTGATTAACAACACCTGATCTTTGCCCTTTTTCTACAGTTTGCATAACTAGATGGAACAGCTGCAGTCATAAGTCTACTTTACTTTTCTGTTTTTTGTAAATCAAAGCCTACATATTTAAGAATATTTAGCTCTTCTTGGATTTCCAAGATAGTATTCTCTTCATTCAATTAAATTACTAACAATGTGTATAAAAATTAAAATATTTCTGCCTTTGAAAGCTAAAATTATTATGTTTAGGATGTAGACGATTAGTGCCAAGTGTTAATTTACAAAGTCTAACCAATTACATGGAAGCAGTGCAGGTTTCAACTGGTTTATCTAGCAAGTATTTGAGTCTTTTTTACTTATAAGATCTTCCCTTGCAAGACAAAAAAGGATCATGCAGTTAAGAAGCAGGTTTTTTAAAATAAAATATCTATATATAAAACGGTACCTGGGCATGATGGACAACATTGTCCTGTGTGTATTGTCGGATTGCCACAGTTGGGTACAGAACAAGTAATCAAAGCACACATCTCACGTCCATTATGACAATAACAATCACGGCAGCCATCATGCCAACTTTCTTCATTCTCATGACGGTGCCCGTCTACTGACAAGCAAGTCCCTACCTTAGCAGGTGGTACTATGGAAGCTGGTATCTCTGTACATGATAAAAAACACATGTTTTAGAATAATTATTTTTAACAATGACAATTCTTTATATTTATTCTTTCTATTAAACATTATAGTCAAGACTACCATGGAGAGCACAGATTTTTAGCGACACCATACAAACATGTAAAATCAAATTAAATAAGGCAGACATGAAACCATGAAAAAAATGAACAAAACACCTGAGACAGAAGGCAGAAAATGCTTCTCTCCACAATTCATAGGAAGAAAAACAAGAAATTTTGAGAAGCAAAACAACAACAGTGAAATAATCCTTCCAACGATGAAACACTTGAAAATAAGCATTGAAAATAAACTCAAAATATATAATGTGAATTCTTTTGCAAAAGACTGTCTATAGCACTAAAGAACTATTAACTTGCATATTAAAGATATATTAAAACAATCATGAATTTCTGCAAAGAGAAAGTGCCACCATCCTCCTGTTTCTTAACTTAATATCTACAGTACTTTCCAAATATCAAAGTTTTAAATAGCAGAGAGTGAAGTTGTTTCTTTTTCTTATTATGGGGAAGACTTGTAATCTTTCATGCAGAAAACTAAGACATTTGTATTTTTGAGAATGTAGACTTACACAGGCTTACATGGAAGTAGACAGTATTAACATAAATTTTATCTTTGAGGACTTATTACATTGTAGAATTCATAAATCACATTCTATGTTACAATTTTATAAACCCTATTAAAAAGGAGGTATATTCTATTATAAAATAATTTTTGTTTATTTTTTTAAATTATTTAATTCACAGCATATAAATAAATAAGAAAAATGCACTGTAAAACTAAGTACTAGTCTTTATATACAATAGTCTCCTTAGTTTCAATGAGATAAGTATTCTCAAAAACTAACAATACTTGGTAGTTTTAATTTAGTGCTTGTTTGAAAGTGTGCCAGCTGTCCAGTCAAAGTTGAAGCTGTAGAGCAAAGTTTTTTTTTTAAATAAATTGCTATGTGACTGGCCACATTCCTCCATGTAAGCCATTGAGAGAATGCCTCTGAAATATTATTAAATATTCTAAATGCATCTACCAGTCTCCAAACTTTCTTTAATTATGTTTGCTGTCAAAGACCGTATAGTAACAGCCATGGTTTTCCCAGTTGCAATGTATGGCTCTGAGAGTTGGTCTATAAGGAAGGCTGACCATCGAAGAATCGATGCCTTTGAGTTGTGGTGCTGGAGAAGATTCTCAGAGCCCCTTGAACTGCCAGGCGATCAAATCAGTCAGTCCTGGAAGAAATCTACACTGACTGTTCATTAGAAGGACAAATGAAGCTGAGACTCAGATATTTTGGCCACCTAATTGAGAAGAGAGGACTCATTAGAAAAGGCTGTGAAGTTGGGAAAGATGAGAGGCCAAAGGAGAAGGGACAGCAGAGAATCAGAGGGCTGGATGATGTCACCGATGCAACAGGGATGAATCTGGGCAGACTGCGAGAGGCTGTGAGGGACAGAGAGGCCTGACAAGCTGTGGTCCATGGGTTTGCAAAGAGTCAGACACGACTTAGTGACTGAACAACAACAACAAGTTGTCAAAGAATGCAAAATAAAAAATGAAATAGTTGCACATACCAGTACATTTGCAGATATTACATCCTTGGTTATTTTTCTGGAAGCCCATTGGACAGATCTTCCCACATGAAAGCTCTGGGCATTTCTTACAACGGCAGATTTCACATCCATGTTTGTTCTTGCTAGATAATGAAGATTATTTATATTATTTTTTCATAAAGAATCATATTTTGTTCTGGAATTACTTGAAAAATAGATTTAATTTATTTAAGTTGAATAACCTGATTAAAACAAAAACCTAGTCTTTATTTTCAGTTTACACATCTGACTGCCAATATCTATCTAATGTATATTTAATATCAAATTAAATAAATGTTCACTTATGGATAGTTCTTGGTGGACAGAATGCTGCAACACAAATAGAAACCTAAAAGAAGAAGGAACATACAATAGCTCTATTATAAAATTGAACTTACTCAGTTTAATCAAAAGCAACCTTAATATGTTTGAATGTTTAATTTTAATCATAATGAATTAATGTAGAGGTGAGCAAGTGATGAACAGAAGGAAAGAATTTATTGGAGAAAGCTTGATATGTAGCTCTTCACTACAAGCAATGAATATTCCCATTTTCAAATTAAAGTATAATGAGAAGCTATTTTTTAAAAAACCTGCAGATTCCCTTATACCTAGTCTTTATCTTCAAATTACCATATATCTTTATACTGCCCCTCCAATATGAATTACAGCTACTTAATACTCAACTATAACATTAAAATGCAATATAACACAACATCACAATTTAAATGCAGACATTAAATTAAGAGGCTCCGACTAAAAAAAAAGGCCCTATAATTATAGACTATTAGAGGTTCAAACAAAATAAATCTTTCCCCCTCCAGGTTTCTTCTCTCCTGAGTCAGGTGATACTTTGAACATTTATGAGCTCAACTGCCACTAATGGCATACTCAACTGCCAACATAAACTTCCCTATACATGTTAGCTTTTCTTCCAGGCTAAACAACAATGAAGGAAGCATATGAAGAAATTAATTGTTAAGACTTTGAGTATAATCGTGCTGGAGAGTTCTCACTATATATCAAATGTAGCAGCAAATCCATGAGAAACAGGAAGTTTCTCCTACATCTCACTCTTAACAATGACGACTTCTTATCAATTGTCGCAAAAAGGTTGTAAAACTGGGTCTGATCATACCTGCTTTACAACTGTGATGACTTATGACCATAATTGTGGGGTTAATTATGGTTGTAACTTCTGTATTTATTACAGAAGAGTCTGGAAACATTTTATCCTCTAGTAATTTACCTATCCTTCCGAGTAAATAACAGAATAACAGAGTTGGAAGGGACCTTGGATAAGACATACTTAAAAATCCCTAGGATATCTCATTCAAAAAAAAAATTGTTGGCTGACTGATGGTTTAGTTGTATTGGTTTAGTTGGGGAGAAACTAACTATCCGTACCACTCTTTTCAAGAAATGAGGAGCTCTATCTCAAAGTAAAAGTCAAGTTTCAAGCCAACTTTATTAAGTGAAAAAACCAATCTGAAGGATCCTTGAAAGCTCTCCTAAATCTTCGTAGGTGGTATATTTACATTAAAAACATCATGGTTAAAGAATTGTTAATATTTAATAGTTTGAATGGATAATTAATATTTTTAAACAATATATTTAATGCCCACATTACAGATAAGTCAGATAAATCATTTTCCACAATAAGTGATGACTTCTCTTATTTTACCTGCCAATGTATAGGAATTGTTGCTATTGCATACTTTGTTTTTATATTGAAACAGCTACCATTTCTCCTCCTCTAGGCAATAATCACAATGCAAAGTGATCTAATTCTTCAAATCATTTGAACAATTTATTTGTGTAAGGCTTAGTTTTCTATAGATTTTTACTGGAAAGCTGTAATTTATAAAGGGGTAAAGTCTAATATTGCCTATCCACATCATCGGATATTTTATTTTTGATTCAAGTCAAAAGAAATGCAATGTTTTATCTACTTATATGTTCCTAAATATGCTTACAAATAAACATTACTAGACATTGGGATTTTTTTCTGAATGTAAGGGCTGTGCTGTAAATTTCTGCATAATTTTTATAATAACACTATTAACTTAAATTAGATGTGAAAAAGAAAAAAAATCACTAATGCTACATCAAAATTAATATTTCAGATATGATATATATAGTGTCTGAACTTGGGTTAGATTCAAGTAAAATCTCTTCAATAAGGTTTTATTTTACAGTATTTGGATAATAATAGTAATTGGGACTGGAACTACAATTGCTAAGCAATACAGTCATAAAGCACAATATCATGTGACCATGTTGCTTAGCAACAGCATTTTACCATTGTTAAGGTACCACAGTCACCATTGTTAAGTGAGAATTGTATGTTGTTAATTGAGTCGTGTGACCATGACTTCTGACTTCCTATTGAAGACTTCCCCATTGACTATGCTTGTGGGAAGTTAGCAGGTAATGTCGGGAAATTGTGATCAAGTGACCATAGCTTGCTACAACATTGTCACTGTGAGCTAGGCATATCCGAGAACCATGAAAGAAACTCTTTTGAGTTTTATGTGATTACAATGCATGGTTTAATTGTCATATTTGTTTTAATTGAATATTTAGGGGAGCTGTAGGCTGCTCAGATTCTGTTATTTGAAAAGCTTGTATGTCTTGTGAATAAATAAATTCCTTATTTGGATTTCCAGAGCTCAGAAGAGTTTGGTAAACATAGCAACAAATACAAACTATAGGCAATTTAAGTAATATGCATCCTACATGCAATAGTAGCCATTACTGTTATTACCAATACTAGCATACTAATAACCGATCTCAGGCACTATAGAGTAACAATGTGAGTTACATTTAGACTCGAACAATCTTGGTCAGGCTACAGTTCTCTATATTTTATTTTCTCTCAGTAATTTCCTTCAGCTTTTATTTAAACTTTCAGCTACAACAGTTGCTTTATCCACTAGATGGGGTACAAGTACAGAATCTGACTCTAAGAAAAAATATGTTCATGTTCAATCCTGCCTTGGCTGTCTGAACAACATTTTCTTAGAGAACCAGCTAGCCTCTATAATTAATAAAACAGAGTGAGGAAAGGGGTCTTTATTTTTAGATGGAACTGCTAGTTCACAAGTCTGATATCACCTAGCGTTGCTGATATTTTTCATTTCTGGATGAATCATTGTCACCTCTTTTATTCTTTATCTTGCATAAATTTGGATGAATAAATGGAGCAAAACTATTGCCAAGACTCATCATGTCCCTTCAGAAATGAGCCTTTCTTGCTTATTTTCATAGAATCAATAATTCTGCCTAGAGCAACTATAACTGCATTGCTCAGATTTAGAAACATTAGGCCAGAAAGCTCAAATAGTTGAGGGTTCAATTGATAAAAGAGCATTATACAGTATAAAAAAGTACAAGTTCAGAGATTATGGCTTATGATTTCTCTAGGAGAGATTGCTGTTGTAAGATACATCGCATCCCACAAGAACTGGGAAAATATATTTGAAAAATTGATAAGTTTGATTTAACTTTAAACTCAAATACTGTGGACTTTTACAAAAGAAAATCCAGATGTAAGATCTTTAGATAAGAACTTTAAGCATCAAAAGAGGAAAGGATTATAATGGATTCTGCTTTATTAATATGAGCAAGGACATTGGCTCATTAATTTGTTATTTACATACAGAGCACAGGAAACAAATTAGATGATGTTAAAGACTTAATACAGGAAGGCAGATATAACAAAGATTTGGTGGACTGAATCTCTTTCATGCTAACAGGAGCAATAGGAAAAAAACTCAAGAGACTCAACCTGTGTGATAAAATATTTATCCTTGTTCGTAAATTCAAAGAAATGAACTTGGTACCATTGTTAAGAGTATCTGGATTAAAATGTGTGAGAACAAATAAAAATGGCATGGTTGTGGATGTCTGATCTGGGAGAAAAAGTGGTTGGAGGTGACCTGTAATAACAGGAGGAGTAAACAAATTGCCTGAGGCTCAGTGTGATCCAACTCAGCGAAGTCAAACAAGTGAGATTTGAATTGCGGGCAGCAAAAGTGAGAAGTGTAGTAAATTGGTCTAGAAATGTGGTATCTATTTCATAATGTGTGTATATATGTGGAAGAGAAAGAGAAACTTTCAGGCTCCAATTCTGTTAACCTCATTAGCAAGGAAGCATTTTGTGAGGGAAGGCGGTGTAATTGCTAAAATTCCAAGTATGTTTTCTCTGAAAAAAAATCTGACCAACTCCCCCCAAAAAGGTCTAGCTCATTCTTCAACTGATTCAGTACTTTGCGCTTTTTAGAAAAAGGGCATAGTTCACTGATGAAACAAACAGAAACAAACAGCGAATATACAAGTAGTACTGGAGAATATTTTAATAACTTCTAAGGTAGAGGTTTTCAACCATTTCCAAGCTGCGGACCCTAAAACATGTCGTCGTACCTGGCGGACCCCATTGACCATGGCAGAGAAAATTGAGCAGAGAATCAGCATCAAATTGTGTCCATTATATTACTTTTTTCAATTTTTTCTTGACCTGTCTGTGGATCCCCTGGCAACTTGCCACGGACCCCAAGGGGTCCACAGACCACAGGTGAAAAACCTCTGTTCTAAGGCACTGGAGAATGGCAAAATTGGCATGTTCTTCTAAAAATACTTAAGCAGAGAAATTTAAAGCATCGAAAGTCAAGGTCATATACTTGGATGGAGAAAGTGAGGAAACTGATATTCTGTCACCTCTGGGTCAGCAATCCATGGAATACTGTACAGGTAGTCCTTGACTTACATTAAGCCACTTAGTGACTGTTTGAAGTTATGACAGAGACTCCATCAGGTAGTTACAACCCAGACTCAGATCTGTTGCAGCACATTCCTATGGTCATTTATTCTTGCGAACCGCAGAGATGCTGCAGTGCGCCCCTTCACTTATACCTCTCCCCAGGTCTCTACAGACACTGGGGTTGCTTTGTCACCTGACCAAGATCCACACACACATAGTTCCTCCCCCCCCCCGACCTCCCCTGTAATCGTTCGCTCACTTACCTTTCAAAGATATCCAGAGCTCAGGAAGCTGGGGTAGGGAAGAAGGACAGGCTGCTTCATGATTGGGGCATGTGGCATAATTGGGGAGAAGAAATCCTATCGATTTTCTTTTTCTCATCAGAGTCTTAGCTTCCCCTAGCATTAGCTGCTCTAGCTTTATGGTAGTGCAGCTTAACATTGGGAAAGATATGACTGTCTTGTTAGGAAAGGAAAACTGTCAAGATTTCTTCTCAATTGTGCCATGTGGTCCAAAGATGGATTGGTCTATCCTCCTCCCCTACCTTGACTTCCTGAGCTTTGAAGATCTTCAAAAGGTAAATGTGAAGTTGTGATGTGGTGAGGAGGAAGCCCGTACGATTGTGGGGACTGCAAGGGACAGAAAATAGAGCATGGGGTGTCTCAGGAACTGAGGCAGGCCTTGAAAGGTCTGTTGCATATGGACATGCACTGGTCCCTCCCAGAGTCTCTCCCACCCCTAAAGCAGTTCAATCAATGACCCTCCTGACTTCTGACCACTCCTGCGCGAGCTGCACTGGCTGCCTATGGTCTTTCGGGTGCATTTCAAGGTGTTGGTGACCACCTTTAAAGCGCTCCATGGCATAGGGCCCAGTTATCTGCAG
>JANHFO010006663.1:409431-424534 GCA_032468095.1 Pareas carinatus | reverse complement strand
CCCTGATCCTCCTATGCTAATTGGGGTTAGATTATTTTAAATAGGTTTTTATTTTTTAAATCTGGATATCATTTCATTGTTCCCTTATAATCAGGCATTATTTAATGTTTTTGTTATGTTTTTAGTTTATATGTTTGTATCGTGTTCTTAATTGCCTGTAAGCCACCCCGAGTCCTTCAGGAGAGGGGCGTGATATAAATAAAAATTTATTATTACTATTATTATTATTGTCCATGCTCCGTTATGTTCACAACTCAAGGACTAAATGTACATGTAAGATTGCTATGTATGTTTTTTAAATGCTGCTGAAACTATCAATTTAATAATGTACTGGATAAATGCAGTGATTGAGATACTATTTTTCTTTAAATGACTGGTGCAATTTAATACATGGAACATCAATGTAAAATAAATTCTTATTTTGAACTCTTTCTAGTTTTACATAGGTTTAAAGGCAGTTTCCAATACAAGTTGAAATAAATATTAAATTAAAATACTAGAGGACAAAATCAGCAATACTTCAACACTCAAATAGAAATCAAGATAACAGATAAAAGACAAGCAAGAAGCAGAAAGTCAGCAGAAAGAAAACTGATATCCCTAGAAAAATACATGTAATTTTTGTGCTGGTTTCAGAAAACATATTTTCCTCTCCTACTGCCAGATGGTCTTCAGCTACTGGGACAGAAAAAAAATCTTTACAGAACTTAATTAAGGTTCTTAAATGTTCTGATCTCAAATTAATTCCTCTAAGAAAAGACTAGAAATCAATGTTGTTGTTTTAATAAGATTATCACATATGCTAGCCTCAGCATACACTTTGGGTACTGTTTTCTCGGCCACTCTTCAAAACCAGCCCTACAAAGAAAACCTTACATAATTAAATAATCGACCTTGTTATATCTAATGCATATGCTACCGTGGCAAGATCTTATGTTTCCAAGAACAAAGGCATTAGACAGCTGAGCAAACATAAACCTGGCCAACTTAGTATCCAGGAGCAAAGTCAGATCAAAGTAGACACTGTAACACTGAAGACAAGCTAAATTCTTATTTCTAGGTCAGTAATACTACAGGAGAAGAACCTCTCCTACCTTATCTGGATTAAATTTTGATTTTTTTTCAGCCTTTATTCAGACTGTTCATATTCTCAGCGAAGAACAAAAAACAGTAAAACAGCTATAGAGCACTGCATGCAAAAACCACTAAGACAGAAAAACAGTTTTTCCCCTCGTACCATCACTCTGCTGAACACCTGTTTATATTACCATGTTGTTTGTATGTACACTGAGAGCTTATGCACTGGAGACAAATTCCTTATGTGTTCAATCACACTTGGACAAAAAGTAAATAAACCATTTCGTATGATCTAGATTTAATAATCAAAAAAACCATTCCAAACTATTGTTAGTGTAAATTCTAGCTTAAGAAAAGGAGACAAATTTCTTTCAAAAGGCATCATGGTGAAAAATATTTAATATCAAGAGTTTCATGTAAAATATGTTGAATGTACTGCTGAAATGCTTTAAATGTTCACGCATTTCCATGGGTAGAAAACAGAACAAAACTTCAACTGCAGTAGAAGAAGCCATATTGCTGCATATATCAGTTGCATTGAATTTAGTGGTGAGATAAATGTTATTACATCCTGTCTTCTATGAATCCCACAGCAATGGGGGAATAATTTCCACCTCCCACATTTCGAATATTGTGTAGAGTACTGACAACAGGGTTACATTGTACAAAATGAAAAGACAGAAAAAAATGACAGCCATGGAGCCCTTTCATAATTATGGCTAATTAGTTTAGAATTAAGGAGACAAAGGTGAGATGATAGAGGTATGAATGGCAAAGATAACATGGAGAGAAAACAAAGTTAGAACTAGAGGAGTTTAATCAACTAAAATTAAATTCATGCAGATTCACTCAGACCTAGTTAACCATATAGAACTATGCCAGCAGATGTGATAACGGCAGTCGATTTGGATGGCTTTAGAAAGGATTTAAACAAACTCAGGAAGCAACAAGCTTTGTGACTATTATTTATGGTGAATCCCTACCTTCTGAATCATAGCATGCCTTAAATATTGGCTACTGTGAAAGGTGCTAATAATGTGAGGCTTGTGAGTTTCCAAATGCATCTAATTTGTAAATACATCTAATTTAGGAATAGCTTGCTGGAAGATTACTTGCAACTTATGAATGAGATGCCAATAATGTATACTATGCATGGATAATTACATTAAAATATAGTTATTTTTCTCTGAAGTTATTCTATAAAAACTTTATATATAGACATACATTCATGATAAGCTATATAAATTTTATTTTGTAACTGCATTTTATTCCCTCTTTTTCTTTTTTGACTATTTTTTAATATATTGAATATATTGTTTCATTTCCCCCCTCTTTGTTTTGTTAAATAAATGAAGCAAAATAAATAAATCTCCTTGAAACTCTATATTCTTCATTCAAATCTTAATAAAGGTAAAATGCTTTTACTTAATAGTACTTTTGTGTCTTTATATACTTTCTGTCTTCAGGGTGCCGTCAGCCAGACAATGTCGGCTGGCGACTCCCAGGGTCAGAATATTCTCTGTGGCAGCATCGACATTGTGGAACAAACTCCCCCCGGAGATACGCACTAACTCTGATCTCTGGGTCTTTCAGCGTGCTCTCAAGACTTATCTTTTTATCCAGGCCGGGCTATCTTGATTTCCCGTGTGTCCCCTTGGGATGGATTTTTTAATTGATTTTATTCTCTTAAATTGGTATTAAATTTGGTCAGCAAATATTTAATTATTTTAACTGGTTTTTAATGTTATATCTGTATTATTTGTGTGTTTTAATGGCTGTACACCACCCTGTACAGCTGCCTTCGGGAGTAGAGCAGTATATAACTTTAAATAAATTGAAATTGAAAATTGAAACATGTAACGCATAAATTGTTACTACGCTTTGCTTTGCACAGTCTTAAAGTTTTACAAACTGTGAAAAATATGCTTTTAAAATAAGAATACGTACAAATATCCAAAGGGACAGTACTTGTCACATACTGTTGGTTTGCATTTCTTAGGTCGTGAGTGGCATTGACAGATCTTACAGTTATGGACATCAGTCTGGAAACCAAAGTCACAGTCCAAGGAACAATCTGACATGAGATCAGTACACCGCTCCTCCCCTGTGAAAGAATAAACAGCGATTACTAAAAAGAGTTATTTGTCTCAACAATTAAAACCATATGCATAGAGAATTCTCCTCTTCCCCAGTCACCTACAATGGTATGATTTCTATCATATTGTCTAATTATCTAAATTCCAGATTTTAAATATTCTCAAAGTGGCTTATAATATAAAATATACTATTCAGTATCACCATATTCATGAAATGATACATCAATTTTAAATAAATTCATGGATAAATACATTAATCGGATTTATTTTTGTCTTGCCCTGCCCTTGTGCTTTTTCTTGATCATTCTTCTTCCTATTCAGAAGACAGCTAAGCAATAAAATGAAAGAAAATTCTTAGTATTTTGATACTAATGATTGGAAATTAACTTGCTAATTAGAAAGCTGACCACTACAATATTTTAAGATAACAACCTGGTACAACTTGAAACAATACGAAGGACTATTATACAGTTAAAATTTAGGACTGTTCACTGTTTAGGAAGAAGCTGGCCCAGAAAACCTCATACAAACAACTTTCTGCAAAGACTGGAATTAAGTAAAAAAACCAAATAGCTAAAACTTACCTGTTCTTTTCATAACAAAATTTATGAACTACAAGCTCTATGCTTTACCTGGTACTATTTCAGAAGTGAAAGGTTTTCCATGAATCATCTTTAAGGAGCTGAAAACTGCAAGTTATAGTTCTTGTATGCAAAGTTATTTTTAAAAAGCTGACATGTCAATAATATAAACAATAATGTTTTTATTATGGTTTAAACATTCCCATGACAGCACTGTTAAAGAAACTTTATGTTTATGCAAAACAGTAGCTGGAACAAAATGAAGCAAAGTAGCAAAGTTATAAAAAGATAAACAATACCCTTAAATTAACAGAATAATGGCCTGCATGGAAGACAGGCGAAAAGGGAATAGTAATCAGGCTGAAAGATGAGACCCCAAAGGACAGAATTTTGAAGCCCGGTAGAAGCTCATATGCATTACTATTACTATTACTACTACTATTACTACTACTACTACTACTACTACTACTACTACTATTATTATTGTCAGGTGGAAGCTCATATGCATTAGATAAGCAGTACAGAACTTTTTCTTCCCTGCAAAGTTCAAATGAATTTCATTAATAGTAATCAGTATTCCTTCTAGAGTGAGGCCTGAAATTGACAATCTTTCAAAAGCTCTCTCGAGTTTGAAAAGTGTCAGCTATAATTACCTTTAAAGTCTTCTACAACAATGTTAGCTAGTACAATAGTATTGCTTTTTGGTTGCTGTTGTTTTTTAAATGATCCAATGTGTTTTATAACTTTAGTTCCAACATGTAAAACCGCTATGACAAATCATCTATAATTATTTTTAACTTCTTCAGGTATTTAACAAGAAGAATCTATGCTATAAACAGCTTAATTAGTCTATGTAACAGAGATGAGAAAATTCTTTGGGTAGCAGAGACCATCATTCTGATATGGGTGCAACGTTTTAAAAAATACTTAAATAATAACACTGTAAAATCCTAACAGAATTTGACTTTCCAAATTTATTAATTGATACCAGTTACTTAATAGGTAGCAATAATTGTTTTTATCAACATGCCATTGGTGCAGTAGCTGAACTGCTTTATATCAATGTGTCAAAACTTAAAAAACAAATGATGTATTTTAATATATGATTTAACAAACATCTACTGAAGATAATAAAAGTGTTCTGGTCTGTGTGTTGCCCTACTGAAACATGGCAAAATGGATATTTGGAAATATTTTATTTCACAAAATGAAAAACCAGATTACCATGACAATAACAATATAGTATTTATATACTTACTAGTTTTACACTGGCAGATTTGACAACCATTTTGATCTATTTTGAAGTCATAAATACAGTCTGTCTCTTTTAGTGTACAGTTCACCAGAGGAGGACATGTAGGTGGACCCATTGTGATGTAAGTTGGCTCTAATGAAAAAGGGAACATATAAATTATAAATCTTTGATACAGTTTATCATAGTAAGATCTAAAAGTCATTAAGGAAATGTGGGAGGTAGGCAGGTTAAGAAGTATAAAACTAATAAGGCTTTGATAAAGATTTCTTTAAAGGCCTGAAATGGAAGCCTAATTCCATCACAGATGTAGATATCGTAAGAATTCTTTAGATTTAGAACCACTGCTAATAAAGCGAAACACGCATTCTACAACTAGAGCTCTTTGTCAGATATGGCTGGATTAACTATTTATGACATGTCCTGTCAAAATTGGACTAAGTGCAATAGCTTGTAAGAGAAGCTGCCTTGGAAAGTGGCTCAGAGGCTGCAACTAAGGTTGCTGATAGGTTAAAACGCTAGGTACATGCTACACCTGCAGAACTGGCCTAGTGGCCACTCTACTTTCAAATCAATTTACATGTTCATGTTCATTAATAAAATCTCAATAGAATTTAGGATTGAGACAACTACGAAATGTCTTTTACATAAGTAGCAGTGTGGGCATACTAAAGACTTACTTGTTTATCCGTTTTTAGCATTCAAGTAAACTTGCTGTAAACTTCCAAGCTATTACTATTGGTAACTATATAAAGCTGTACTTTTTTTAACTTGAGTTACCCTTGCCCTTGCATAAGAATTATTTTTAATGAGTACTATTTTTAAGCAAACAAATCATATTGTAAATTGCATGTCAGTATTCAAATAAAATTTATGAAAAAAAGAGAATGCTTTATGTGCTAATTATAACCAAAAAGTAATTAAGGTCATAAGGTTTGTGATAGAAAGGAGCAGTGCAAATTAGTCACGAATAAAATCCCATTGACCCGATCAATGCTGAAAATTAAAGTTTTTGAATTAAATTAGATCTAACAAGAAGCTTTTTCTATCTGAAGTTAGAAAAGGAAGTGTATTTATAAAATAATTATCAATCAGACAAACTTTTCAATTTTGCATCATTCTTCTAATCATTGCAGTAAACTATATGAACAGTTTAATAATACATATTTTAGCAATTAGGGTGGGCTTTAAATGAAGACAAAATTTTATTTTGTCCAATTGCCCAAAATTTGCTTGGCATTGATAGTTTATTGATATCAGAAACAATTTAAGTTTGCACCCACTCTGATATGTGATTATTTGCCATCAAGTCAGAGTTGATTGTCAGAAGAAGAGGTAGGCCTTCATTTCATTTGCTCCTATCCTGGGTCCTTCAGATCTTCTGATCATGCACACATTAACCAGTGTAATTAAATTTCTCCACTGCTGCCAATCTTTTTCTCTTACTCTTTCTAGAATTATGAACTCTTCAACATAGCTGCACTTTGCATTATGTGCCCATAGTATGATTGCCTGTGCTTGGCCATTTGTGTCCCAAGTAAGAATTCTGATTGATTTGTTCTATAATTTTTCTTAGCTATCCATAGTATTATCAGGAATCTTCTCCAACACCACATTTCAAAAGCTTCAATACTCTATTCTGTTTCTTTAAAGTTAGCCTTTTTTTTCCAATGGTGTCATTGGGAAGACCATTGGGTGCATGATTTCCATACATACATTGTGGCTTTGGAATATATTTTTCAAAACCTTCATATTTGACTACTGGTTCTTCAGACAGAACCACTTCAATATCTTCATTGTCAAAGGCTGATTGTCATTAGTTTTTTTTATATTTGTATTTAAATTCAACTGCATTTTCTTATGGTGTTCCTTCATTTTTATTATTAGAGCTTGTAGATCACTTGCATTATTCCGCTATCAGAATATGATATTCACCATTAGAGGTTATTCCTCTAATTTTAAAACCACACTCAACCTCCAATCTATCACCCCTCAATGTATGTTCAATATCCAAGGTGAATAAATAAGGAAAGACTATGTGGCCGTATCTATTTCCTTTGCTAAACTAGAGTCATTCAGGTTCATCAGACTGTCTATATTCTGCCTTCCTATCCTGTTAATAGGTTTGTATGAGAACAATGAAATATTCTGGAATTCCCATTTTCCTAGGAAGATTCTACAGCTTGACATGACTGACACAGTCAAGAACAATGAAACATGTACTGATTTTGTTTTTAGTGTTAATTTTTCTCAATTATCCAGAATACATCAACAATAATGCTTTTTGTCCCTTGATCTTTTCTAAAATCAGCTTGAATATCTAAAATTTATGTTAGATAATCCTCAACATAATTTTGACTAGCATGTAAAATTGAGGATATTCAGCAATAATTTGTATGTTTTCCATCTCCTTTTTTTTGGTACTTGTATAGAATTTGACCTTTTGGAAATTGTTGGCCAAGGTGTTTTTCTCCAGAATTGCTGGTACAGTTTCCTTGGAACCATACTCAGTTCTTTTTCTGTTACTTGTCATATTTCTATAGATTACTTTATGATCATTTCTGACTTGGTAATGGCTATCATGCTGATCTAGCTTCAGCTTCTAGTCCTTAGATGTTCTTGTAATATTCTACAATATATTGACACAATATCAGTATAGACTACGTCTTCCATCTTTGTTTGATCTTCTCTGTATCAGCTATTTGTCCATTAGCATCCTTTAGAATTCCAATTGAAGTTAGACTTACTCTTTATATTAAATTACAGCATATATCAAACAAACTAAAAGTTTCCTGAATCTTAAATCAAGTTAAGATGCATTAGGTTGGTAAACTAATCAAATATTTACAGAACCTTTAGGTCCAATTAAGTATTTATGTAGCAAATGATTCTGATCTTTCAACCTGTTTCATATAAGAAATTGAAAACCTAATTGCTACAAGTACTACTAAACAAAATAAATATATCCCTCAGAACATATACAATTTGCAAAAATAAACCATGATGTCTATTCTCAATATATGTATAAACCCTAATCATATCACAGTGCTCAGTAACTTTGGTAGAATCTTTGAACTGTGAACAACATTAAAGGACATTATAACAATCTAAAATGACACTACTAAAGCATGTATAACCATGTTATTACTGTCCATGAATCATTGTAGCTTGTAAACCAACCTGAGCTGAGACATTCCCAGCAAATGTAGCCCCCAAATCCATGGCTCCCCACTGCAAACATTATTTATGAATATTAGTATTTTTTTAGTTTCTTAGTATTCTTATTCTGTTAATAACGCCACTTGCTAATCAAGTTCCTTTACTGCCTCACTAAGGAATAAACAAGTAGAACTAGACACCATCTTTATCCAAAGACTGAGTAACCTCACACAGCAGCTTTTAACACTCATAGTGAATTTTTGTTACTTTTTAATGTTAGTATCTTCCTTGCATCCTGTTCTATAAGAGAAAAAAAAGATTATGCAGTTGGAAATGTCTCTATATGTCTTTTCTAAATGCATATTACCCTATGAGAAGTCTGAATCAGTGCTGAAAGTTTTTTTCAGATGCTATGCTTATTTCATTTTGTTTTATTATATAACATTATACAATATCTTATATAAAATTATATACATATAATTTTGGTGTTAAATGTAGTATTTAAAATATATATTTCTATCTGAAAAGCAATATTCATACTAATAGAATATGTATAAATCATTAATAAATGAACCATATATATTTGGCTCTTTGGAACTGTCCCTCATCCACTGACAATGCTGTTTTTATTCACAAATATCTCTTGTTTTCCAATTACAGTATTGTCTATTTTTTCTAAAATTTAGAAAGATAACCATTAGATTCCCTCCCCAGGAATAATATATCAGGATATCTATACTACAAGGCAAATTACTGTGGACTTTCCCTTTGTAATATTTGAAATATTCTATAACTACTTCCATTATATTCATTTTTCTTTTATGCTTTTTAAAAACAAGTTTATCACTATCTTCTTCCATTCACAGAGATACCTCTTGAGATACAGCAATTTTATATGCATGCCTGAGTCCTAATAAGCTGAAAAAGAGAACAAAAGAAATAATTTTATTTCCCACCCCCCAGAAAAATGAAGCTTTTAAAACAAAACAAAACAAACACCCCCACAGCTCTTCTCACTTCACTGAACAAGACTCAACAAATAAAGCCAGCTACATTCAGGCTTCTAGCTATTTGAATAGGCAGTTAAGTTTGAAAAAGCCCATAGGTTAGTCTTTCAGTGCTGTCCTTGACAAACTGCAGGAGAAAACCTGAGTGAATAGATGATGAGACAATAAACAGAAAAGTACTTTTCACTGCTGTGCATTTAGAAATAGAATGTAAGAAAAAATATCATTTAATATTGATATTATATTTAAATAATAAGCATTACACATACACACACACACAAAATGTATTGTGTTACTGCAAATGTAATTATGAGAGACACCATTAAAATGATTTCCTAAGCCTAAAACATTATGGAAAAAGAATCTAAATGGAAACATTTCATTCACACTGCACTATTCAATAACGTAAGTTAATGTTGACAGTTTATTTTATTTAAAGTTATAGATATTTTAAGATGCTTAATATAACACTTCAAACAACTATTTGTTATTTTTGTAGTTTCAGGTTTCATTTAATACAGTCAGAGAATTCTTTAATCCAGTGACTCATATCTGCTTCTGTAATTATTCAGCAATTTTATTTTTGAATCAGAAAAGTATTTTAAATATTCTAAAAGTAAACTTTAATTTTTATTTCAGCCCTTTCCTTCTTTAAATATGGTTTGCTGAACAATTCTATCAGTGTAGGTCAACAAACATTTAATATTAATAGAGCTAAAACTGTGTTCATAGTCTAATCCATGAAAACTCATAATGCTGGTTTCCATTTCTCTGTCTCTATTTTGTTTTTTGTGATAACTACTCTTCTTTCAATCTAAAATTCTCCATTTGAAGCAAGAGAATTGAATTGTCCTGAACACAGTACAAACCTGCTTGTCTCATGTACACACTACGTTTTTACAGAAAATCTCAAACTTTTTAGAGTCTGCATCTATTTACAAGGATGGTAAAAAAGTTGTATTAGTAGAGTAGCCCAGACACTACAGAGTTCTAAAAGATCTAAAGGCATTCACAAAAAGAGATTTGAATTCTCCTATGCTTTCATAGGATTTTTAATAAACTAAGATTGCTTTTTTACAACTTAGGCTTGGAACTATAGAGTTTCAAGATTCTTAGTCCAAAGCCCTTCAAATAATTTGTCCAATCATCCAGATCATGCTGTCAAAAACAAGCATTAATCAGTAACCACCTCTAATTAAACTTGACGTTCATTTAGGCTTTTCAAACCATGTAATTTTTATTGCCTTTCATTGAATGGATTTTCAGTTAAAATTATCTAATAACACTATATACTCCACCTTTTTTCTACTTGATTAACTAATTTAAACCTTCCAGCATACTTGATAATTATTTATTATAAATTAGGGTAGGTTTTGGTTGTCTTTTGTCATTGCTAGGCAACCGGTGTACATACTTTTTATATTTAAAAATGCACAAAATCTCTTTTTCTTTCACACCAAATGTTCGACGTGAAAGCAGAATAAGTATGAGGAAGTTTTATTTACTCATGGTCTTTGCTAAGAAAGAGAAAATTCTCTGTTCCCTAGAATACAAAAGCCCGTTTTTATCCCTTTTCTTCTGGTTCATGTTTTTTCTAGTTCTCTTTTCTGACATTCCTCCTTCCCTGTGTTCTACTTTATCAGCTGATGTTCCACTGGCCTCTTCTATCATTGGCAACCTTGTTCCAGAACCTGATTCTTAACTAATGCTACACAGGAAAAGCATTTGGGTAATTCATTTGCATAATAAATGTACTGTGTCCAGAATTATTATTTGCAAGCTATGCAACCTGAAACTCAAGTCAAATGCAGTCTACAGTTCAAAGCAATTCATCAAGCTTCTTCTCCTTTTGGCTACTCCTCCTCAAACCCGCAACCCAAAGAAAAACCTTGAAAGGCCGTTGTATTGCCATTTAGCTTAACTGATCATAAATTGTGCTTGTTTGCACCAAAGGTCACCAAAATTCCCGAAATTTGAATTTTCCTGAAAATCTCATTAATTGTCTCTGTTTTTACTCTATGGTAGCCTTTCTGGTGTTATTTTAAGTATGGAAACTATAGTAATATGTTTCCATGATAACTATAAGTTTTAAGGGTATTTCTCCTATTTAGACAAGCAATCACTTCATACATACACAGACATGTATTTATTTTCAGGCATCTGGAAAGTTATTAAGTGACTCCCACAGTATTTTGCATTCCCTAACAATTATTTCTGTTCATGAGAAGCAAAAGAACAGAAAGTTTTTGGCAGGGGAACTCGACAGTAATTTATATAATTTATGTTTATGAAGTAAAATATAATTATTAAGAGGTGCTTAAAATTAATAATATATTGTAAGAGCAACCCTTACTATGGTTTTGTGGTTTAAAATGGTAAATAGGCCAAATTCGAGTATCTATTCAATCTTCCAAAGTCCTGAAAAGCAATTCTTGGTAGTGCAGCAGGATATAAAACACTGTCAAAATGTGGAATATATCCTTGTACAAGACATCATTTTTATAGAATGTACCATTAAATATAAGCTTTAGATGTAAATGTTTCTGTAACATTTCTAAAATATTTTTGCATTATGCAAAAATAAAGTCAAATGTCTCAAAATAAGCAGAAATATTTAGCTAACTCAGTAGTTTGTTTGCCTCTGACAGAACTATTTTTAATGTTTTTTTTAAACTTCTGTGCTCTTTGTGGAACATTGTCAATCTTCCAAAAAAAAGTTAAATACTGCCTTCTGAGCTACAGAATATGCGTTTACTTAAGCTTCCTGGAAAAACATTCATATCATTCCAAGGGTGACTAAATGTTTTCCATCTTCATAGTTAGCATTCCAGACAGCTTTTCTTTTCCCTGAGTTCATTACATGAAAAATACCAGTTCCAAGTTCAGATGTAGAGAATTTCCTTCCTGGTGTCCAAATTCCTAATACAGCAATAAAATATTTTAAAACTACATTGTTTAGCTTTATCTTTTAATTAAACCTTTACAGAATAAATAGAAGTACGGAGTTTACAAAATCATAAGAGGTCAAAAAATGGTTCTGGAAACGTTATTTAGAAAAAATCTGAATATAGTAAGTATCTGAGGAGAGATAAGTTGAACCCTGTTCTTTATTTAAAAGAAAGAGCCCATTCAGAATCTTAGTTCTTTATATATATATAAATATATAAGCCTTCTATATGAGTCACTTAATAGCTGCAGTATAGCATTTCTGTCTGTAAGACTCAAGCATGGTATCAAAAACTGAAAATATACTCACACACACATTTTGAATCCCATGGTGGTTATGTGAGGGAATTTCCTGCTGGCTTCCTGCAACCAAAGTCAAAGTTTGGTTGCAAGAAGTTTTTTAAAACCAAAGTTTTTTAAAGAAAACTTATTTATCTGTCTTTAATATATAAATTACTGTTGACCTAACATGGGAACACCATTTTATGTGTAATTTACATGTCACTTTGAAATACAATTAATCTTGGGAATTGTTCTAAGAGAAAAGTTGAAGAATGTCCAAAACATGGTCAGGCAGGACAAATCTGATAGTTTCCTGGGCAAATCGAAGTATATATATAACAGAAAGAAGATAAACTTCTTTCTCTCGCATAATAGTAAGGCAGAAGGAAGACTGCCCTCAGTAAGGCTGATATCTGATCAAATATGACTGATCACATGACAATGTGTTATCATCACCCATTCCATGAAAGCTGAAGATCAAAGTGAAAAAAGTTTGAATAATAAAATTGAAGTGGGCCTGAAACTCCAACAAGTGAGAAAAAAACTACCTTAGTGAAAACTGGCACAAACAAATGTTCAAATTAATTACAGATGTAGAGATTTTTCAAAGAATTGTCATGTCTCCCCCTTTGTTTTGCAGATAATACAGCAGCAGTCTGTATTATCTAATGTCTAATGCAGTCATACAAACCTTACTCCACTCCAAAATGAGTTCTATTCATTGCAGTTAAAGCTGATGGCACACGTTTTTCTGTTATTAGATAAGGCAAGAGCTTTTGTTATGTTTTTAAAAATAGGAACACTATAATCAAAGCTATCCTTCCTTCCCCACAAAAAAGACAGGTAATTATTTTTTTCCATGTCTAACCTTCACACATTGGGCAACATTCTCCTGGAACCTTTACTGGATTCAAGCAACTTTGTCCACAGGCTGTGGCCACACAATGAGACTCTCCATTGATGCATTGGCAGAAAGTACAGTCATCTTCCCTCCAGCGGTCACCGTGTGCTTGAATCTGACCATTAGCATAACAGCCTGCAGGGTTACTGATTGGAGAAATGGAATCTAAAAGCAAAAGAACAAAAAACCCTCCACAATTAAACAAAGCTCAAATGGTTTCATTCACCTACAATGATTAATGAATATTCCATGTTGGCAACAGTGGGTTGAAGCTCTCAGAATTCATCAAGATTAAAAGTTATATACTGCAAGGCCACATTGTTACTGATACAATTGCAAAGCTGTGTGCTTTAAAATTGTCAAAAAAAATCAATTACTCTTCTGACTAAACGTTATGAGCACTGAATTATTAGTATTATTAGATGTAGTCTATTTTCACAGGAAACTTTATACTCTTATAGGAAATATTTGTGAGCAATAGAGATTATATCAGATTACAATTAGCTTTGCATTATTAACCAGAGTTGTGCATAATTACACAAAATACGGCAAACATATTTATATATATATGTATTAAATATATAAATAACCAAACTGATTTCAGTTGGACCAATATCAAGTTTCTCTCATATCAACTTTTAGAGCATAGGTGTCAAACACAAGGCCGGTGGCCTGCTTAGATCCGGCCATAGGGCCGCCCTGGAGGCAAGCAGAGCACTCCCCAAAGTGGCAGTGCAGGTAGGGGGCCGGCGACTGTGGGGGGAAGCGGTGGGAGGCCACAGGGGGTTGCTGATGGGCATGGGGACCGCAGGAAGCTGGTGGGGGGTTGGTGATGGGCACGTGGGGTGGCGGCCAGTGCAGAGGCTGAGGGAAGATGGGGAGGGCGGACCGTGGCCCATGATGGAATTGAGCTTGACAACCCTGCTATAGAGCATTACATTTAGCTTTTAAGGTATGGTTCAAGGGACAAAAAAAAAATTACCTTCACATACTGGGCAGCACTCTCCTTCTGGTACATAGTATCTATCACAGTGTAGCTCACCACATTGTGCGGAGAAACAAATAGATACACCACCTTGGCACTGACAAAATCGGCAAGTGTCCATTCGGAACATGTCTCCATCATTATATTCCACGCTATTAAATATACATGCTGGCTTCACTTCTGAAAATAGCAAACAGGAATAAGATATTTTTCATGGAGATATTGCACAACGAAACACCAGAAGGCTTCATTCCTGAAATTCAGTTTTGTGCAATTATCTGGTCTTAATTCAGACAAGAAACAGTACTCCTGTTAAACAGGTTTACTGGTTTCAGGGATTGTGGAGCATTTTCCATTTAAATATATAACAATATCTAATTATTTCTCAGAGCATGTTTCATCTTATAGAAAAAGATTTTATGTCATATAAAGGAACTGGTAATCAATGGTAATTAATAAACTATGGATTATGATATGCTTTTTGCCCAGGAAGGAAAATACTACAGAGTTTATTGAAAGGTTTACTGAAAAAAATCTATCATTGACTGAATTTACACATCAATTTATGTTCAAGGTACAATATGCATATTATAATAGCATATTCTGTTGAGCCTAAATCAAGCAGCTATATCACAGAGATATTTCCAAATGGCCAGGAAAAGGAATTGCAATAAGTACCATATTCCTTGCCTTCTTTATTAATAGTTAACAGTTGGAAGCAGACTTCCGGTTGGCTCCGCAACGCCGAAAGATGGACTTTTTAATGTCCGCCAGCTCCGAGATCGCGTTAAGCCGCCTGACAGCGTAAAAACAGCTG